>VMBQ01003313.1:287196-460814 GCA_007657795.1 Dreissena rostriformis
GCCCCAGGGTTGGTAATGGGGCCATGCATAGTTGAGATTGACCGTATTGTCATGAGAGAGGTTCAGTATCAATTTGAAGTGAATCAGTGTAGAAATGAAGAAATTATAGTAAAAGGCAATTTTGGGTGGGTTTGGCTTATGTGCGCGGGGCGCCCCAGGGTTGGGAATGGGGCCATGCATGGTTGAGATTGACCGTATTGTCATAAGAGAGGTCCAGTATCAATTTGAAGTGAATCGGTGTAGAAATGGAGAAGTTAATGTAAAATAACCTAAAAAAATGAGTGAAAATCTCTGACCCGGCCCCACCCCAACCCCCGTAACTTTTGATCCAGGGGTCAGATCAAAATTCCAAATAGTACAGGGTCGCACATATGCTCATAGCTACCATGTGTGTAAGTTTCAAGGTTCTAGTGCTAAGAGTGTAGGAGGAGAAAGTGGCCAGGACAGACGGACGGACGGACAGACGGACGGACGGCGGAGATAACCACAATATCCCCACCTTTTTTCAAAAAGCGTGGGGATAAAAACCGAGAACATGTTCTTGAATATGTTGTAAAAAATGTGTACATTTTCATCTTAAAGTACAATTTCGTTACTCCAAAAAAGTGTCTTGTGGCAAATAAATTCCGGATTAAATTACCAAATGCCTAGTTTCAAAAGTATGCGGGGTTACGTAATTTGTATATGTACTTTGTTTTTGCTTATTAGCGTGCACCTATTTTCTCCTAGTTGTTTCGGCTAATTTTATAAGAATCGCGCCTTGATAAATTTCTATTTAGACACCTTGAAGGATGTTCATATTGATTAACGAGTAATACCAATATACACTCTGTGTATGTCTGTATATACAAAGCTCTATATTTTTTTCGATTTGTTCGTCTATATGTCTATTATTTTAGTAATTTATTGTTAGTTCATCTTCTTGTCTTTGTTGCCATCTAATCGCCTTCTATATGCCCTAACATTGTTTTTCTCATACTAATACACGCATGGAATACAAACAATTTGGTAACAAACATTTAGCATGCGAAGTAAAATGTTTTTGCCAGAATGCAACCAGAACTAGTAGGTTACTGCACATAGTCTTTGTAAGTCACTTCGATACTTACTCATACATACGTACTTGTCTTTCACGAGGGAGTTTAAATGGGTGTGCAGTGTTTCGGTGCTCTACACAGGGAACTTAAAAAACCAGGAACGCCTCTGGAATCTCTAAGTTTCTTGTATCCTGCTCGAACACCCATTTACATCTTTATAGGGGCGGAGAGCACAAACTCACTTCTAAAGTACAGTACAAAAAATTGTACCATTTATAAATACACATTTAGTAATACCTCAGTCAAATATTATTCTTAAAAGCATTACAATAAAAATATATGCTTAACCTTTACATAAATGCTATGTAATTCTCCAACTTCTACAAAGTGAAAGTAAACATCAATTTAAAAGATTGCACAACCTGTTGTTACGGGCAGGCGGAAGGTTGATGTGGAATTGCTTGTCTCAATATTTCCGCTTTTGAAACCTCGGTGCTTTGGCAGGTGTGCGGTTAGACCGGGTTCGGCTTGGTCGGTGTGTGTGCTCTTGTAGGGGGACACTGGGGCCGAAGAGCTGGGAACTGAAAACAAGACAAAATATACTTAGATGACTGAGTTATACAATTGGACTACCATTTCCTTTTACACTCCAGATTGTACAAAACAATAAAGATATTACAGGGTGCAAGACAAAAAATAATCCGTCACAACACAGTAATATGGTAATCACATATTCGACGTCCAAATAACCATACATAGAGTATGTAAGGTAATTTCCGAATAATAAAATATCGCATGGCTCCTTTTCATTTTTGACATCGTAATAACTCATCTGATAAGCCATAGATGAATTTTTTTAATAGTGGGCATTCAAATCTCATTGGCCTCGGTGCACTTTAGGTCAGAACGTAGCTTAGACAGCTAAGACCAAACATTCAGTGTCTCTTGTTATATCAAATTTATATAAATAATATTTAAAACAAACCACTTTTCAAAAAAGCCCATTACCCGCAGCTCCAAACGCATTGCAAAAGTCTTTAACATTTTGAACGCATTGTATTTAAAAATTGTAAACAGGTGAAAACGCGAAATGAAACACTTTTCAAGAACACTAAAAATAATGCATACACAGGATTTAACCTTCAGTTATGAACTTCGACCATGATTCAATTATGTTATTCAAGGTAGTTATATTGAATTATATCCTGTTTTCACTGGTTTATATATATAGATAGATTGGAAAAATATGCTGTTCAAACAGTACTAATTACATGTTTAATGGTGTTTAATAATTTTTCTCAACCATATATATATATATATATATATATATATATATATATAGAGAGAGAGAGAGAGAGAGAGAGAGAGAGAGAGAAATATAATAAAACATGAATATACTTTTAGAAACACTTGACACTACAAGTGTACTAGAACAATTATCAATAAGTATACATATGAGAAAGATATTGTTCAAACATTGTAAAAATGTATAAAAAGGTAATTATCTTATACCTTAGCGCTTTCGACTGTTCGTCTTGGTTCGATTTAGAATTCGCACTAATGAATCATGAACTAAAACGTGCGCCATTCTATTTGCATTCAATGTTCAGCATATAATTAGCGCAATAAATCTATGTCAGAACTATCTTAGACAGCTGAGGAAAAAACCCACATCGCCTCATGTTATATCAAATTAATAAAAATAATATCAGAACAAATGTCTTTTCGGAAAGCCCATTAACAATATATATATGTGATATCATAATTATTATATTTGTCCGATTATATCGATGTCGATTACCGTAGCTTATAAAGGTTATGGTATAATTTGTTTAAAAATATCATAATTATTTTCGCGTATTGAATGGTGACTCTATGAACTGAAAGGTATTGGAGAAGCATAATTACGTAGCATAGGAGAATTGTAAATACATAGCAAATGGTTTAATACCATTGAAAAGTTATGAGCGGTTATGGTAATTAAACCCGGGTCCTTACTGGGGACAAATTATACATAGCTGAAGCAAACAGTTTTGAACTTGGATCATGTGTCAACAATGTAATTCTAGGCAGTTGTTGTTCATGATATTTTGTTTTCATTGGGTTAAAACCGTTATTTTCAATTTTGTCATTTTCCCGATTTGTGACGTAGCAGTTTTAAGAGATACACTTTGTTGTAATCCATATTAATATCTAAGTTGGTAAAAGCAATGATAAATTTTAAATGCATACTAAACTAGACGACAAAAGAACCGAAATTACATACTTTTACGAATAAGAATAACAAGAACCTTCTAGTAAATGCTTAATTACATCGTCACAAACAGCCATTTTAACCGATTTAAATAAATGTGAGGATAGTGAAATAAGAAATTAATTGTTTATCCACCCACCTGTATCGGCAGATTTAGCATTTGAAGGTTTCTTGAACAACTTTTTAAACATTTTCATCAACTGTACTCTACTTGCCCTATTACACACAGGTTCACACACAACAATTCCTGCACAATGTTTAATAGAATAATACCTTTTAATATATAAAGTGAACAATGAGTCTAAATAAATGTGTTTATATCTCGCAAGTACAGCGTTAGAAGTATCCTATTTCATCCGAAATAGAGAATCCTAGCATTGACAAACGATGTTGATAATAATTTGAATAAGATAACGTTGTGTGCCCATCAAAAGATATTTTGCTAATGCAAATACTCCATTGATAAACAGATGATGTTTTGCAGATAGATAGTGGTAAATAGGACAATACAAATTCTATCTTATCCAATACCTGTGTCGGAAACGTGTAGAGTACGGTAACGTTATAATCTTAAATCTGAATAATATTAAAATTCGAGAATCTTGCAATAAACTCGGAGACTATCGATTGAATTACGTATTACTTTACTAGTAGAGATATATAGAAGACATTGATGTTATTTTCAATGTAAGCATTTGTTATATAGAGCTGGCGAGTGTTTAGCAATTATTCGATCTACTACTCAGAAAATATTATTTGAACATTTACTTTAAAGACCAGAAGAAATGGCGTATTTACAACAGGAAAATATTACACCTGTCATTTGAAAGTTATTTAAATTATCAATTGTAAAACTTTTATACTACTTTTTTTAATAAATAGAAAAGTGTTGATAAAAACAAATAAGGGTTTCATTTACACAACCAAATTTCTGACTTGATATGCATCAACGTTATATGATAGATAGTGTATACTGAGGAGGTCTTAAAACCATACGTACATGCCAACAAGGCCACTTAAGGATAGTGATTAGTTTAAAATTCTTTTATCTTTACGATGATATTGACGTATGTATTAGTTGAATCGCATTAAGTACGCAAGCAGGCTTGAAGCTATAATAATGGCTTTTGCGCTAAAATGAAAAAAAAATGTTCATTTAACTTGCGATATATACACTATTTAATGATATCCTCTAAAGCATCCTTTGTTATTTTTCCACTAGATGTGTTTCTTGTAAATACAATTATTTACGATGTTTTTAATATTAATGTTTGTTCACTCAAGAATTAACTCTCTTATTCAACGCAAACGCTATTTTCCTAAGGGATCGCCGAAACCCAAACCCCACTGTTATAACATATCCTACCCAGTCTACTGTAACACATATACTTGTCCACTAAGTACAAAACCACTGCCCGTGAAAAGTATCGGTCTTTTACCTGCTCGTCTCATCTCAGGGTATGTCGCTCTATGGTTTACACAAATTTACATTTACCACCCACCCTCCCACTTAATTGTCATTGTAACACGATGCTTGCCAGATTTTTGTTATATTCCAATGTTGTAGAGAATTACGAGCTCCATTAGAAACCCATATCGTCATGGCTGGGACTTAACAGCGTACGGAACACCGTCAGTCTGTCAAATGGTGTACTTAGTTCGACCCCCGACGACAGGTTCCTGCGTAATTGACTGTACCAGTGTTGGAGAATTTTCAGTAATGTGCGTTACGGAGTACAGCACAGTACGTATGTCTAAACATAACGCACCGCACAAAACAGGTACATGTGCGGTTCTTTCATGCGTATGGTTGTCACGTGAGTGATGGTCACTCAGGCGGACATAGGCGGGAATGTGCACGGGGTTTTCATTGTTTGGTCAGTTCTACGCTTGACTTTGATCAGTAAACTTTCACTTTTTGAAATTTGAACCGCATTAAGAAATTGGTTAAAATGACCAGTTATGTTTGAGTTACACAATGTCCACAGTTACATGTTAATACTGGTTGTTTTCGGGTACAGTTTTCCAGAGTTATTTTACATTAGTTGAAGTTTTTTCTCTGGTTTTTACTCTGGCCTTGAATACACCATTAAAGGATAAAGAATATAAGTGATGTATACCAATTAAAGTTGTACTGTCATGTTATTCTACGATTATACTTGATTGTTGTATATTACGATATGTAATATACTTGTATGTATGTTGTCAATATACTGATCGCAAGTCTTGCCGAATGCAAAACGATTTGTGCTTTGAGCTTAGTTGTGTGAAGACCAAATTATTGTGTTTATCGGCATAGTTTCCACGAACACACTTCCCGCTTGTCACGGGGGATAGACATTATGTACTTAAATTTCCCGCCGTTCTCGGGGGTACCTGTATAATACAAATAATCCCAGCATGGAAATTATTATGCCAAACCTTTAAGATTATAAATTGCGTAGTTAAACTGTTTGGCGTTTGTCGTTGAATAAATACTGCTATTAGATGCATGTATCGTATTAGGTAAGATTCGTTATGGCAACATTATAATATAACATAACAAATATGTCAAAGACACCGATGGCCACACACACAATTACACAATTAAGATTAAGGGGACCTGCTTTCTCCAAACTAACTTTTTGTTCGCTTCAACGTTGAAAAAGCGTATGAAGATCATTTTATATATTCTGAAATTGAACAAATCATAAAGGAACATGCTTCTACTAAAACTGGTCGCAGCCGAACTTCTTTTCTAAACAATCATCTACGCATTTAAGTCATCTACACAGGTTATTCCGCGTGGAACGTTTGATCTAACTCTACCAGTAGTTTAAACAAAAATTGAGTACAGTATGTTTCGGGACTATATTTTATAGTGGAAAAAAATAATAAAGGACCATAATTCTACCACAACTTCAAAGATTCACGAATATCTAGCCATTTAAGTCATTCAAGTTAGAAAGTTTGAGTGAAAGCAGCTACGTTACAGAAACGAAAATAATTGAGGCCAATAACGTGTTAGAAACCTCGCGAAAAGGATACTATTACAATGCGATTACAAAAGACAACGGTCGCTGCTGAAGTCAATTTCACCTGAAGATACAACAGCAGGACACAGATAATTAATAACTTGTCGTCTTGGACCAATGCTTTCCACTACCACTTTACTGGAAGACTTGTCGAAAACTAGATTATTCGGACACCATGAACCATACTTTCTTTAAGATTAGCTCAATCATTATTGATAAAATGTAAAGTGAACTATATACGACCTCATATTTTACCTACACCTTAATATATTATGATAATTTTTGTTAATATAACTGAATATACAGGAAACAAATCAAAACATATAAGCGATAGTTATTAAACGGCATTGCATACCAGTTGTTTAATCTACTTATTTTGACCTGCCACATAATATAGAATGCGTATCATTCATATCAAACCAGGGGCTGAAATTAGCATAAACACATTTCGACGAAGGACAACTCCTCTGTCACCAGAGTTTAATTTTAAGGAATTTATTCAATGAAATCGGTCGTAAAAGTAAAGTCTTAATGTATCGCAGAACGCGCCAATAGAATGACTTCAAAATAACACATACGCGAAATAAATGCGTTTGCAAATATACACGTCTTTAGGCTGTTTTGGAGGAAATTCTCTTTTTTTGGAGATTTTTGTACTCGCCGATAAACAAAGAAATCTAGGTCAGAACGTATCTTACACAGCTAGTAAACAATGCTTCGTCTGAGTGCATGATACTAATACAACTAATATCGGACACAACGAAAGCCCAATTAAAAATGGACTATATCTTTTCGGTATATGATTGGATAATAGTTATATTTGGCCGATAATGCAACGGTCGTATGCGTGTTGAATGATTTCGCTATAAACTGAAATGTAATTCAGAATGATACATGTAAAGCAAATGGCTGAATACCATTGACAAGTTATGAGCTGGTATGAGAATTAAACCCGGGACCTCTGCTTAAGAGACGGATGCTCCAACCACATCGCAAATGTCTTTCACATTTTTAACGAATGTATTAAAAAATTGTAAATAGGTGAAAACGCGAGTTGAGACACTTTTGAAACACACCAAAATGAATGCTTACAATTGATAAAACCAGCAGTTATAAACTGCATTCAATTTCATGCGTCAATTATGCTATTCAAGGCAGTTTTATTGGAATAAAATGTTGTTTTCACTGGTTTAATACAATAATGTTCAATACTATCATTTACCATTTTTTTACATAGCAACGTTAATGGATACTATTTATTGTTCTCCATATGTATACTTACCAAAAGCACTTAGTTGTTGAAAGGCGAGGGTTAATGTATAATAAATGAGGCCATACATAAATACGAATAACAGACGTTCGCGAAGAAGGGTCATAGTTACCGTTTAGAAACTGCTTAATTCCATCATTACAAACAACGATTTTAACCGATCAATGTGGTAAAAAATGAATTGTCCACCCACCTGTATTGGTAATGTCATCCGTTGAAAGTTTCTTGAAGTAGTTTTCAAAAAACGACATGTTCATCAACTATGCCCTCGATGCTGTAAAAAAAAAACAATGGCTCTCACACAATACGTTTTGCACATTGATTGACCGAATAATACTTTTAACATAAAAGTTAACACAGCGTTTAAATGGAATGTTTTATCTCGCAAGGACAGATTTACACGTTTCACATTTTAATAAAGCTCCCCCAATCCTAGCATGTACGTTATTGATTATAACTTAAATAAGATAACATTCTGCTCCCTTCAAAAGATCATACAATATTTGTCTAATGCAAACAAACTAGCGATAAACAGATGATAGTTTGCAGGTGGATAACGGTGAATAGGAAAATACCACTATTATCGTATGCAATACCTGTATCGGAAACGTATTGAGTACGTTTACTTTATAATCTAGATTAATGGAATTACGTCAAATACGATAATTATGCAATTAAGGTCTAGACTACCGATCGAACTATTTAACCAGTACAGATATATAGAACATGTTGGTGTCATTTTGAACGTAAGCATGTTTGCTATGGAGCAGGGAATTTTTAAAAGATCATTAAGATCTATTACTCAGACATTATTATTTGTGTTACCTTACTTAAACGTTATCGCCCTCGTAAAAATGTATTATGTTTTCATAAAATCCGTTCCATTTTTAAGCCATACATTATTTGATTGTACATGTTAACAAAGTGTACAAAAATGATACAGAACCTTATCGTAAAGCAATCAGAGGCAATGTTGTGTTTGTGATCTAAGCTGTGTAACTAGTCCACAAGCATCAAATCGTACGTTAAAATGACACTTACACAATCCATGCAAATATGATTACACATAAAGTAATGTATCCTCGAATATGGCTTCAATGTCTTGTAACTTAGTCTTTCGAGGCTATGAGCAGTAGATCTATTTTTTACTATCATGAACTATGTGCGTCCACGAGGGTATGTATGCGTTGTTGAATGCACTGTCCTTTCTTTGTTCACGTAAATAATCATTTGACATGAATAACTAAGCGACCAATTAAACTCCAGAAACTCTATGAGAATATAAAGTCTTATTCTTATCCACTAATGTTATAACAGAACACGAGCTATGAATATAAACTGATGAAAATGTGGATAACCGCCTTGGATCGGTCAATGCAAAGGATTGGGGTTTAAACGGGTTTAAGAGCTTGCCGACCATCACACTAAACCTTGAATTAACCACAAACCAAACATACAGGAGGAGTATGTACTTTAGATATGGATATAGCAAGAATAGGACACAACACTGGTGATTTCTTGTTAAGGCCGATAAGTGACTATCGATCGATGTTTATTGAGACTTGTACATTTCGTATTTAGAACTCTGACGAAACTTTATTTATAAATTGTCACCGTTGATATGCTTATATTTTGTAAGTAGGTCAGTTTAAATAAATATCATCTTATCGATAAAGGAGTACTTACCGAATAGTTCAGTTTGTTCCATTTATAACAGAGTGTATTCTCTTCTCTTTATCTGTGTTCGTCTTAATAGATACGCATTGCTTTATTATAATTCAACAGGTTTTATTTGTTATGTTATAGGCATACGGGTTCGGTTTTGTATTTGAGTTTATGTCGCAAAGTTGTTTTACATTTTGTTAACGTTGATATTCTTATTTGCATGTAGGTTAATTAAAAACATATTCGCCTGTCGAAACAACATTATTTACCAAAACGCGTGCTTTTTATAATACTCTGAGCGTGTTAAATAACTTTACGTACCTCTTTATAGAGTGACAATTATTTATTGTATTTAAGAAAAATGAATTGATATTATTTCGTTATGATGTGGGTTTTCAAGCGCTGTTTGTTATATTATATATTTTTGTGTCGTGAAAATGTGTGCATTTAACTCTTGTTCTTGGTATTTATCTGATTTGGAAAGAATTTACGTATATTCCCTAAAACCGACAAAAATGGCCTTAAATACGTGAGACATTAAGCGTTATTCAGAAGTCCACACTTTCATCCTAAGTAACAATATCGTTGTGTTATAAGAACGAAGAAAGATTCGTGAACAAATATATATCCGAATCAAACTACCAAATACATAGTTTTAAATGTATGCGTGAAGGTAATTGATATTGGTGGAATTATAAAATGAAATCGCCCTCATTATTTAACGTTTTCATATAAGATACTATTGCACATAATTCATCAGTAAAAACGTGTTTGAGCATATTTATTAAAGTGGCTGCTAGTCAAGTTTGTTTGTTTAAATTACCACACCGTTATACGGGAGAATGACACAGCATAGTAAAATATATGTTGTTGATATTTCAGGATGAATAAATCAGAATTGAGAATAGTTGTATTGTGTGGAGTAGAATCCGAACATGTGAACAAACCTAAGGAAAGCATAAACTCTATCTGGTCATAATTGAAGGGTGATCTAAAAACAAAAGTGGCCTGATATAGCAAACTTGGTCCAAAAGACAGTAAATGTTAGTATATATATATTGACAATATACTGTTAAAATGTTTACCAAAGACTTTTGCTTGTAATTTCTTATATGTTTTACAAAAGCTTTGTTCGTAACCCTGGGAAATAATTGGAAACATGAAAAGCGATTAGTACTTCCGATTTGAGATACAGGAAAAAATGACGTTATTATAATTATATAAATATTTGGCACGATTAATAGCAAAACTATTGTGAACATGTCTTCTGAAGACTTGTATTTTGTTTCGTCTTTTTTTTCTTTATACCACTGCAAGTCATATAAATAAGACCTTGGATTGAAACAGGCTAACCACTATTAGCAATTTTGATTTGATAATTGGATAAACTGACGCAACCATGGGGGAGTCTTCGCAAAGACAGTAATAACAATATGTTATTATAAATATAAAGATTTAATAATGCATAAAATAAATAGCGTATTTAACAAACCTAATACATGAAATTATCGCAAAGTCGCAAAGTCCCACTGCTTGAACAGACGTTTAACCTGTTATTGAACAGAACGTTTTAACAACCTATACGAGTTGACTACCCCGGAGGAGGTATATGATTCTTATCGTGCTTCATTTAAGTTTGCATTGATTATTTTGAAAATCCTGTATTACACGTGGTAGTGTATGTGCATATAATATAATTTATAACATGGCATGCTATCTATTTACCATTATTTTGTAATGACATTGCATTGCCTATCAATCCTATAAGTTTTTTGTAATGCTTTAGGAATTGTGTCTTTATAGCAAACCAATAATGTCACTGTTTCATTCATTTATTTATTCGCAAAATGTGCAAAATAGTTTTCTTGATAAAGCACAGAAATAATTATCGTTCGATGCTCGTACTAGCACACTTGCTACACATGAAATACACCTGTATAAGAATTTTGGTTTGGAACTCTGCCAACCTGTTATCTAAATTGTCAAAATTTATATGCTTATTTGCAAGCAGGTCTGTTTAAATGGCTATTGATATTTAACGACATTATAAATCTAATTGTTAAATGTGCGCTGTTTATAATACACTGTATTGAATTCTGTATCTAATAGACTTATATTTTCAAATGAATTATGTTTTGTACATGCTGAGGTTTTCAAGTGCGTTTTTATTTAATAACCATTTTCTTTGCTCAGTTTTTTTTGCACTCAACGTTTTGCTTTGTATTTTGACAAAATGATTAATACAATCGTCTTCACTTTCCTTGATAGAAATAATATTGTTGTTGTATTCACTCTAACAAAGGTTCTTATAACAGTAATATTTCTGCCATTAAACTACCAAATGCCTAGTATGAAATAAATTCGTGATAATATATAATTCTTATTCATGGATTGATAACATAAAATGTTTTCTCTGTGTTACGCTTTCATGATTTATTCAATAAAGTGTTCCATTATTGTCACGCCCGTTATACGAGAGAATGTAACAAAATAGATTAATACCTGCCCCCCCCCCCCCCACGTATGCAGTCTTGTCTGTCATTTAGCAACATGTTTAACCTTACACTCATAAGATTTCATTTAAGATTTGGTTTAGTAGACGTGAATTGATCAACTGAAACACTACACTGTGTGAGTATCGGATGATAACCGTTTTTATGTTGTTTTTTTCGCAATTAAATTCTTACCGGACAAAGCTTTGTTAAAGCGTGTATCTAAGGCTAAAACCTTTTATTATACGTTTGACCTTCAAGTGACTAAGTCTGACATTGACTTTGGACGTACGAATCGTGTTTTTGCACGCTACTCACCGTCTCACAAAATGCTATACATTTTTGCCAAAATTATGCATTTTAAAATTATTCAGTGAATGCCGATTTTATTGTATTTACAAGAATTCAAATATGCGTTCACATTGAAACGCACCCGCAGCATCGTTAACTAAATTTGCCCATAATTGAAGGTGTGAGAACAGAATAAGTTGCATGATATATCATTAAAGCTTATCCCAATTCAGTAATTGATGCTATATTGACAATTGACATTTATATAAATTAAAATTGTCTACTAAGGAATTCCTTTTATTTTGTCTTATTTCTTAATCAAGAACCCTTTTTATCAACAAGGGAACGAGTTCCAACACATTTAAAGCGAATACTACTTTCGATTTGAGATACCGAACGAAATGGCGTGACCAACAATAACATATATACTCGGCAAGCTTGCCAGAAAAAGTACCGCGTCATTGTTTTTTATAACGTTCTTTTTGGTCTTATTTGTTTACAAACCACTTCGTGCCTACCGTGGAAGATCAAGAAGGCCTTCCATTAGAAAAATACTTTTAGCCATTACAACTTTCGATTTGAGAATTGAACAAAATTACATTGCCATAATTACGTAAAAATATAATATGACATGCAGTCTTCGAAAAACAGTAACATCATTATCAAAGTGTGTTCAATAATGTGCACTGTAATATAAATAATATAAACACGGTATTTAATAAACATCGTACCAGAAATAATAACAAAACACAACTGCTTGAACAGACGAATTACCTGCTTTTGATCAGGAAGTGATTTGTGAAATTTTATATGCGTATAAATATAGATTTCCACGAAGAAGTTTAATGATGACCTGCCTTAATATTTGCAGTGGAAATCTTGAATTATGTTTTAAACGTTGTAGTGTCAACAGTGCATGTGACATAATTTCTGTGATGATATAGCATTTACCATTTATTTCCAATGACATTACCTATTCATAGGTTTCTTAACTCTGTATAACTATAAGTATTTTCGTAATTGTTAATTACAATTCCTCACATTTTTATTCTGGTGTTTATTCTTTCTTGCTTCTAACAGTTCATAATAATTAGGTTAATAGAACAAAAACAAAAATAAATACATACATTATTTAAACTATAAAAATGTCTTTCAATTTACACGTAAACTTGTTACCACCCAATACTTCTGAATGTCCTTATTATAAAGGAATAAATAAAAACTCATTAGTAAATCATTACCTTCCCTTTTCTTACTAAGGTTTATAGACTGACAGTGATTGATACTATTTAACTGAATCTAGTTTGTTTTATTATGCTTTCGGTTTAAAAGAGCGGTTTTTAGTTTTATAATTATTTGTGTCGCATAGCTTGTTCGCATTTGTTTTCTATTATTTATCTGGTTATACAATAATTTAAGTATATTTTTAAAACGAAAACATGTTCATAAATATATAAGGGAAGACACGTGGCCTACTATTTCATCTTTAAATTAAACGTTGTTTTAGACGCACGAATATATCTGTGCAGCCTTAACTGTTATCAAGCGATAGCGTTTAACCTGACCCGTATGCCCATTCCGTTGCAATTCGGTTAAGTAGAATTATATTGATCAACTGCACCACCACAATGCGTAACACTCGTAATAAATAAGCCATAACTGTTTGCTTGATTGTTTGCAATTCATTAAAGACAGTATATATGTCTTATATTGTTTGATTTAAAATTTTGATCTACATATGTGACATTAACCTTGGAACTTAAATGCACCTAAGGTTATGCACGCGATTCACCGTTTCACAATAATTGACAGCTTTACCAATTGATTAAAAAACCAAACAATTCTTCAATCCTTCAATTCAGGACAATTTCATAAAACACGTTTGCACACACGGAAAGCGTTAACTCTGTTTGCCTTATTATTAATGGTATGAAATACAATACACCAGATGGAATAATTAAGCATACAGTCATGTTTGCAATATCTACAATACATTGTACATTTGTTGACTAAAAATTTTCAATGACATTTCATGTCACAATAGGAAATAAATAAGAAGTATTTGGTTTGAAACAGACGAAAAACGATTACTACTTTCGATTTGAGATACGGGACGACATCATTATTGCGTTGACATAATTATATATAATTGGGCAAGATTACCACACAAAATAGTATTAACTGTTATATTTGTTTTTTCATATGTTTATTCATACAAACGAATGTATGTCAACTTTAGGGAGAATAAGAAGGCCTTCGACTTGAAATGGACTGAACGTGACCAGCATTTTCGATTTGAGAAAGAAACAAATTACATAATATTTATTACTTTTAACTGGAATATACAATGCATTTCCCTCAAAATTAACAAGAAAATACAGTACAGTTGTCTTACAATGAATTGAATTTGTTTTGTCTTATTATTTTTTTATACAAAACCATATTTGAAAGCTACGAAATGCCTGATTTGAAACAGAGTTAAAGAGATTACCACTTTTGATTTGAAAACACGTCAAAATGGCGTTATCATTACCCCATGAAAATCTGATATTATACGGTCGAGTATTCGCAAATCAGCAAGTGAAGTAGCGTTCTTATTAATGTAAAGATTTAATTATGAAGTTGACTTTAATTTAAAAAGCAGATTGAACAATCATCTTACCTGAAAAAACTCGCAAAATATTGCTGCTTGAACAGACGTATCACCTTCTATCGATCAGGAAGTGCAAAATGTTTAAAGCCTATATACAATATTGATTTTCAAGAGGCAGGTATATACTACTTACCGTGGTGGCCTTATGTTTGCGTTGGTATTTCTTAGATGTGCGTAATATAAAGTGTAGTCCGTACTGTGTGTATGCCAGGACATATCACATTAAACTAATATGGCATAATTTTGCCTATTAATACGGCATTTATCTTTGTTTTATTAGTTTTCAATTGGCGCTATTCCTTAATAAATAACATCGCCATTTTAGCTCGTACTTTATTCGCTCTTGCTTCTAATTGTGCAAAATAATTAGGTCTAGAAACAAAGATATTTAAAAACACAATTACCCATACAATCGACTAGAATTCTTTCCCAGCTACTTTGATGACCACTTAATTTTTCATTAGGTCCTAATTTGAAGGAAATTAATGAATCAACATTGTAACAGCTTAACCATTCTTTAGTCATAGTTATCAACACAACACTATAAATCATTGCTAATGGTATTTTCTCCCATTCTCACATGTTTAATGTGCCGAACATAAACTTATACATAAAGCATTTTTATTGAGACAATAACACAGGAAATACGTTTTGAGTTTGATGTTAAAGCAATCATCTGTAGCTCATGCTCGAACTGTGACTTTTCAACATGGTTAAAGTTTTGAGCAACTGGGTTCAGGGTTTTTCTACACCACACAAAACACCAATGCCATAGTAAGTTGCATATATGTATGTTGATTGAAAGATGTCGCCCTGTCGGATGGAAGTGTTGGTATGTTTATTGATTTACAGTTATAAGCATGCACGTTGTTTATTGTAGTGGACTTTTGATGTATTATGATGATTTAAAAATTGTTCATGTACATATCTATTCAACACAACAAGAGATATCAATATTGTATATCTAATTTCGTGAACAGGCAATTATAATATATGATTTGTCCTCCCAACGGCTTCGTCACTCATTGTATTTGTAAATCTGTTCTCAATATGTATTTCGCAACCAGGTGTAGAGTTACATTATATATAAAAACTAGCCTTTAGATCGTATGCGATATTTGAAGCCGATACGAGAACGAACGTATTTGAGATGTAAGTATGATAATGTTTATAATGTCACTCGCAGCTGGGTGAAATCGCTTATTAAGTTCATTATGTTGAATAATGTTCCCATTTTGTTTTTAAATTACGCCTCCGCCATAGACCAGCTTGAAGCTCCCCGCGTTGCAGATATACACCGTGTCAAAACCACATTGGCACTCAAGAAAGGCGTTATGTAATTAACGATATTGGAAATCACTTGATAGTAAATGACAAAGAGAAACATGACATTGACGCGCTCACGACGATACGCCAATAGGTCTTCTTAACACAAACGTCGGCTCAACATAAATTATATTAACGAGACTTGAATATTAAACCCCACTTGTCTAGTATCGTGAACACCAAAAACATTCACATACTTCCGGAAACGGATATTTAGCCACGGACCCATAGCTGAGACGCCCGTGTAACAATGGCTGCGCTAAGCGGACTGCCATGTCTAATAACTCCGTTCATGAGGCAGATTTATGTAGTGAAAATATTTACGTTGTAAAAATATCACAGTAGCAGAATTCTTCACACACGACTGCTGTGTATACTGTATGCGCTTTCAGTGTTGATTCTGAATGTTTACTCTCTATACCCATTATGTAATTCCATACCAATTAACACAAATAAACATGTACTTGTTTTTATTATATGTTCATAATCATCTTCATAAATAAAGTCAGATAAATGCTCCCAGAGATTTTATTGAAAATGGCGGCTTTCGGCAAGACACTCTTTTCTTTAACCGACTATGTATTCTCAAAGCCAATTTGCAATACGACCATTGACTGAATACATGTACATATACATCCTTGCTTACCATATTGACGAGATTCAACTTTTAACTATGTCAAATAGTAAGACGGGTGTGTTCTTCGAACTGATTTGGTTTAGATAATACAGATTATTGGCATACACGGAAATTCAACCTGTATTTATTCGTATTAATATAAATATCGAATAATTGCGATTACACGACATACACTGTTTTTTTTTACAGTATGTATATAACAATTGATAATAAATGAACAAACTATGAGAAAAACAATATTGAACTAAACAAACTGTATGCTTGATAAGACTCTTATTACTCCATGAATGATACCCTACATATAAACAAGAAGTGGGGTCAGGAGCTAGACATTTTATTTAGTGCTTAAAATGTCTTTTAATCAAATGGCAAAATAGGACAGTTGACGGTTAATGATACTTGTTCATCTCTCGCGTTCAACAGCCACATTTTTGTTTATCCCCACGCTTTTTGAAAAAAAGGTGGGGATATTGTGGTTATCTCCGCCGTCCGTCCGTCCGTCTGTTCGTCTGTCCGTCCGTCCTGGCCACTATCTCCTCCTACACTATTAGCACTAGAACCTTGAAACGTACACACATGGTAGCTATGAGCATATGTGCGACCCTGCACTATTTGGAATTTTGATCTGACCCCTGGGTCAAAAGTTATGGGGGTTGGGGTGGGGCCGGGTCAGAAATTATCACTCATTTTTTTAGGTTATTTTACATTTACTTCTTTATTTCTACACCGATTCACTTCAAATTGATACTGGACCTCTCTTATGACAATACGGTCAATCTCAACCATGCATGGCCCCATTCCCAACCCTGGGGCGCCCCGCCCACATAGGCCACACCCACCAAAAATTTCCATTTACTATAATTTTTTCATTTCTACACGGATTCACTTCAAATTGATACTGAACTTCTCTTATGACATTAGGGTCAATCTCAACTATGCATGGCCCCATTCCCAACCCTGGGGCGCCCCGCCCACATAGGCCACACCCACCAAAAATTTCCATTTACTATAATTTTTTCATTTCTACACGGATTCACTTCAAATTGATACTGAACTTCTCTTATGACATTAGGGTCAATCTCAACTATGCATGGCCCCATTACCAACCCTGGGGCGCCCCGCCCACATAGACCACACCCACCCAAAATTGCCTTTACTATAATTTCTTCATTTCTACACCGATTCACTTCAAATTGATACTGAACTTCTCTTATGACAATACGGTCAATCTCAACTATGCATGGCCCCATTACCAACCCTGGGGCGCCCTGCCCACATAGGTCACACCCACCCAAAATTGCCTTTACTATAACTTCTTCATTTCTACACCAATTCACTTCTAATTGATACTGAACTTCTCTATGACAATACGGTCAATCTCGACTATGCATGGCCCCATTACCAACCCTGGGGCACACCTAGGTCAAACATTCGGCGTGGGGATACGCGTCGGCCTCTGCCGCGCCATTTCTAGTTTGTTTATGTATTAAACTTGTTTTAATCGTTAACACAATTAATTTAATGTTCTGTCTTGTCTATATTCCGGACACACTGACCCTGAAATGAGTATGCTTCTTAATCGACGGTATTGGAATTTTTGTTGAACACTGACAAAACTTTATTTGTATACTGTCTACGTGGATATGCATATTTGTTGAATAGGCCAGTTAAAATACCTTTCAGCCTGTCGATAGACCTATTTACTAAACGGTTTACTGTGCTCCGTTTAAAATTGGATGTATATGTTATCGGTTTATCAACGCTTAAAGACTGAAAGTGATTAATAATATTTAACTTAATCTTTTATGTTTTATAATGCGTTTGGTTTGAAAGAGCGGTTTTTATTTTTATTTTTATTTTGTGTAGCAGTGTTTTTGTTTGCATTGTTTCTTTTATTTATCTTGTTATAAAATAAATTAAGTTTTTTTTTTTTAACCGAAAAAATGATCTTAAACATGAAAGGTTAACCAAGTGACCCAATAGCGCTATTTTATCTTTAGATAAAATTATGTTTTATATGCAAGAAAATAGATTCTAGAAGCAAATACATCACCCCATTGAAAAAAAAATGGATTAAATGTATGCGTGATAATGTCATTCGTATTTATTGCATTATAAATGATAGTTTTCTCCTTCTGCTACGTTTTCATATTGGAATGGTTTGGTAATTAATTCATTAATGACGTATGTTATCATACTTGATTAAAAGACAGGTCAATGGTTTTGCAAATATTAGAGAATGACACGACATAGTTATATGTATGTTTCTGATTAAGAAATACGAATAGAATTGTATAAACAAGACACATATGCCCCATCCTTTGCAGCCTAAACTGTTAACTCAAACAATAGCGTTACCCTGACCATAACAACCATAAGTTTTACATTCTGTTTAGTAGACCTATATTGATCAACTGCACAACCACAATGCATAACAAAAGGAATGCACAAATCACAACTGTTTGCACGATTCATTGAAGACAGTATTTATGTCTTATATTGTTTGATTTGAAATTTTGACCTTCATGTGTTAAATTAACCTTGGACCTAAAAGTAACCTAAGGTTATGCACGCGACTCACCGTTTCACAATTATTGACAGCTCTACCAATTCATTTGAAACCCCATCACTATTTGTAATCCTTAAATTCATGACAATTTCATAACACACGTTTGCAAACACGGTAAGCGTAAACTCTGTTTCCTTATTAGACAGACAGACAGACGGACTTTTGTTTTTACTTGCACAGTGTACATCGTTAACAACACATGTGGTTGGTATTGATATATGTCAACATGTATATGCGCAGAAAATTAGTTTCAGCAAACATGCATATGTACAAAATAAATGTAAATTGAAATTTTGACCTACATGCCAATTATTGATGGTGTAAAATACAGTACACCAAATTGCGTAATCAAGTATACAGTCATTTTTTTGCAATATTAACAATATACTGTAAAGTTGTCTAATAAGGATTTTCAATATGTTTGTCTTGTTTGTTTTATACAAAGGCATTTTATGTCATAATAGGAAAAATAAGAAGTCTTTGGTTTGAAACAGGGGAAAAACGATTACTACTTTCGATTTGAGATACGAGACAACACCAGTATGACGTGAACATAATTAAATATAAATTGGGCAAGATTACCACACAAACTAGTATTAACTGTTGTATTTGTTTGTCATTTGTATTTATACAAACGAATTTATGTCACCTTCAGGAAAAATAAGAAGTCATTTGCTTTGAAATGGACTTAACTTGATCACCACTTTCGATTTGAGAAAGTGACAAATTGACATACTGTTTATATCTTTGAAATGGAATATACAATGCATTTCCCACAAAATTACATAGAAAAAATACATTTAAATTGTCTTATCAAGACTTTTTTCCCCCTATTTTCTTTACAAAACGTCCAGGGAAAGCTTAGAAATGCCTGATTTGAAACATAGTTAAAAAGATAACCACTTTCGATTTGAAAACAGAACAAAATGTCGTTATCATTACTCCATACAAATCTGATATTATACTGTAGAGTATTCGCAAGGCAGCAAGTAAAGTAGCTTTCTTATCAATTTGAAGATTTAATTATGTATTTGAAATAAATATAAACACCAGATTAGCAATCATCTCACCTGAACAAATCACACAATATTAGCTGCCTGAACAGACGAATCACTTGCTATTGATCAGGTAGTATTTTGCGAAATGTTAAAAGCCTTTAAATATTGATTTCCATTGAGCAGGTATATAATAGCTACCGTGGTGTCATTATGTTGCGTTGATGTTTAAATGATTGTGGCATTATTTTGCGTATAAATACGGAACTGACCTTTATTTGTATTAGTTTTCAATTGCTCCCATTCGTAAACAAATACAATCACCATTTTATTTAGTACTTTATTTGCCCTTGCTCCCCAATTCGCAAAATAATTGGGTCTAGCAACAAAAATATTTAACACACAATCACCTATAAAAAAGACATAACATCTTTCCCGACACCTCTCATGACCACTCAATTCTTCTTTACGTCCTAATTTGAGGGCAATTAAACAAAGCTCGTTTGTATAGATTTACCATCCTTTGCTTTCTCAACACAACACTATGTATTTATTGCTAAGGGTGTTTTCTCCCATTCTCCCATTTTAAATATGACGGACATAAATGTATAGTTAATGCATTCTTATAGTTAATGCATTCTTATTGTTGCAATGGGAATATGTTAAGTTACGTTTTGAGTTTGATGCAAAGCAATATTTTTTAGCTCATGATTAAACTGTGACGTTTCAACATGGATGTTAGTTAACACATTATTCTTTATATTAAAAAAATGTAATGGGTATTATTCGTAACAGACACAAAATCGCATAAAGGTATTTCCATACCCATTACATAGTGTTGATATAAACATCAATATCATAAAGCTCTGTGTATCAGTTGTTATTTTGACAAGACAGCGTGACTTACTTTTTACATTTTGTAACTGCAAAAGTAGTATTTAACAGTTAATAACGATATATAACCATTTGTTTCAGTGAGATTATTCTAATTATTATTGATTGTCAAAAAGCACAAGATGGTATAGCGTGGGTTCAAGCTATTGTTTCGACTGTTCCGTACCAATTAATGTATAATATAAGCTAATTATCTAGCAAAATAGCTTAAGAAATATTATTATGGTGTACGTTCAGTGCAATATTGACGTAAACATTGTAAGCATACTTAAATCATTATAAATCATATAAACATAACGTTAAACGCTTTAGCTCTTAAATATGGGAATATATAAGAATCTTTGTGTTACGTCGATGTGTAGATCTGTCTCAAAAAATTCTTAGAGTAACTTCCCGATACATTAGGAGTTAAATAAAATTTGGCACATATGTAAGCCTCCCTTTATGGCGTATCGAGCGCAAAAGCAACTTTATTGTCGTCAGGGTCAATCTCGTTATTAGAGGTCAAATGTTAATGGTCAAAACACAACATCATGTTATATTACATGTCTTTTGTGTAGATTGATCAGGATTGACTATTGTGAAATATTATTAGATTGACACACATTTTAACCTGTATATTGTGTAACATGCAACACCAAAATGTGGTTACATTCAATGTCAACACCAAGCGTTGAGGTCAACGATAACACATCAGGACTTAATTCGGTTACAACAAGTTGGTGGTATTCTTAAGGGTTGTATCGCTGGCAGTTAATGTGTACTATTAAACATATGTTCAAGTTATTTACGGAGATTTGAATGAACTAAATAAGTAAGACTTCTTTAAATTTCAGGTTTCGGTTACGGAATGATCTACCTTCCGTCCATCTCGTCCGTGACCGTGTATTTCCGGAAGAAGCGTTCCCTAGCAACAGGGATAGGTGGCAGCGGATCCGGAATTAGAACGTTCATAATGAGCCCGCTAACAAGCGTGTTGGTCCAGCACTACACGTGGCAGGGAGCGTTGATCGTTCAGTCCGGTCTGCTTCTACACTGCGTCGCGTGTGGGCTGCTTTTCCTACCCTTAGCCTCACAACAACTCACATATCGCATTAAAGAACCTTGTACTATGTACGCAGAAACACACAAATCACTCTCAAACAAATCTGAGAATGGTGAACTCGTGGTAGAGAATGGCTCGAATGGGATTTTAGAAAATGAGATTCATTCTCTGCATAGGACGACTAGCAAGAATGCAGCCAAAACACGCAACGGCCATATAGACAGTAGCGACAACGAACTATTTGTTCCGGTTACTTCAGGTGAAAAGTCCGTTTTCGACATTGTAAATACTCATGACGTCACATCCCCTACGCCTCTCTTGAGTTCTTCCATATCCGGTTCAAACGAGAGCAACCGATCGTTTGCTGCAAAGATACGTGAACTATTTGACTATGAGATGTTTAAGTCCGTCCCATTCCTCTTGTTTCTTGTGTCGCAGTTCTTCTACGGCCTTGGCTACTATGTGCCGTATATGTACCCCCCAGACATGGCCATGAAAATGGGTAATAATGCATTAATTTAAATCGAAGAAAAAAACATGTTTTGGCATCACGCCGTAACACATAATTAGGATAATGGTTGATTTATCCGTTGGATCAAGCGATCGATCGGTTGATCATTATGTACGGTCGAGCCAATTAATCTTAAGTTTGTTAAAAGTGTCTATTTGTTAATATACATATATAAGTTTCAACAGAGCCTGTTTCAAGATAATTTGTGGTTCTGGTCTTATAAGATTTTATCAACCGTACACTTAACCGGATCGAACCACCCATCTATTTCAGGAACTAGCGAGTTCCGGGCGTCCAGGCTTCTGTCCGCAGTGGGCATCACAAACACCGTGGGGCGGGTTGTATTCGGATACATCTCGGACCAGAAGTCGGTAAATCGTCTGCTCTTGTACAACGTGTCGTTGATTATATGCGGCCTATTCACAGCTGTCGCGCCCCTTATGGACGCATACTGGTCGCTTATGGTGTACTCAGCCATGTGTGGGATGTTCAGTGGTAAGTTATGCTCTTAGTTTATTGAGTTTAATTTAAACCTATTTATTTTAGCTCGATTGCATTTAAAGTACTTGCTACTAATTTGAAACGCTATCGAGTCCGTTTCTTGGGTTTAGAACCAGTAATTGGTGTTTTTTTGGGAGAACGCTAGAGAACGCTCCCTTAGTGGAGATCGAACCCGTGACCTCCCGGTCGCTAGGCGGACACCATATCCACTATCCCATGGCGACCTGCTCTTAGGCGGAGTGAAACGTTTATTTCTAATGTTTTGTTTTTCTTGTTTCTGAAAAATAGCAACCTGAGCTTGAAGTTTGAATTATTGATAAATTCATTTTATATTTGTTAATACAAATACTAAACATACCACTACTTTGCTTTACAACATTAACGTGTGTATTTGAATTATTGAATGAGTAACACATTTATAATAATCGTTGTTTCGTTCAGTGTTTCAATTCGTAGGCAGAATGAAACACCGACTTTATTAATTAATTGTGTGCGCTTATTCAGTCAATTTATTCACAAATTTTGACAAATCTATTCTGAATCCTGAATACGTTCCATAACTGCAGGTGTGACCATCTCCCGCACATCTGTGATAACTGCCGATATCGTAGGTATAGACAACCTTTCCAATGCATTCGGCATGTGCAACTTCGTTGGAGGGGTGTCCGTATTTGCGGGGCGAGCACTCATTGTGAGAACGTTTTAGTTTGGAACGATAGTAAAGCATTTTTTTCTGGGAAAACTAGGTTTCATGCACTTGCGTAAAGTGTCGTCATAGTTTAGTCTGTGCAGTCAGCAGACTCAGCAAAGGCTGTTTTGGAACAGCATTCCGCCTGAGTGGATTTTCATTTTTTAAGAGACCTTAATTAAGCGAAAAAATCTAAAAAAGCGGAAAATGTCGTCCCCGATTAGCCTATGCGGACGGCACAGGCTCATCTGTGATTACGCTTTACGCTCATGCAATAAGCCCAGTTTTACTAGAACGCATTATAGAAGAACTCTTCTTAACACAATGAGTTAGTATATTCATGTTCATTCATTGCTTTTCTAAATACATCAACAGTAATAACACGGTAATCTTTACAAAACAATACAATTATTGCCGAAAACTGCCTTGATAAAGCAACCAGTGGAACAATTATCAGAATAACAATGACGTTCTTAAAAATGTAATTTTGTACACTGACAAATATCTGTGTATATATCACGTTAAAATGACTTTTCTGGCAGGCTGGCTATACGACATTTCTGGTGGGTATTTGATGTGCTACATATACGCCGGCATTTCTATAGTGCTGAGTGGAGCTATCCTCTTCATTGTGCTGTACATGGAGCGAAAGGAACCGAGGAAACTAAACACCGAGTTGTAACAGTGGTATAGTTATCAATGGAGATAACCTCTTTATTGTGCTTTACAAGGAGCGCAAGAAACAGACAAAACTGAACACCGAACCGTAGCACTGTTATAGTATTATACTAGTAGCTCCAGGGACCGAACAAACATAACACCGAATTGTAACACTGTTATAGCGCTTAATGGAGCTTTCTTCTTTATTGTCCTGTATTTCGAGGGAAAGAAACCGAACAAACAGAACACCGAATTGTAACATTGCTATAGTGCTTAGTGGAGCTATACTCTTTGTTGGGCTTTACTTGGATATTAAGGAACCGAAGAAATCGAACACTAAATTGAAACACTATTATAATGTTTAGTGGAAATATACTTTTTATTTTTCTATGAATTGAGCGCAAGCAACGGAAAAAAAGAACGCTGAATTGTAACACTGATTTTGTGGTCAGTGAAGCTATTCTGTAGATTGATAGAAAGGAACCGAAGAAACAAAACACCAAATTATAACAGTGCTATATCGTTTTTTTAGCTATCCTCACTATTGTGCTGTACATGGAGCGAAAGGAACCGAAGAAATTGAACCATGAATTGTAACACTAGTATAGTGCTTAGTGGAGCTATCCTCTTTATTGTGCTGTACATGGAGCGAAAGGAACCGACGAAATTGAACACTGAATTGTAACACTAGTATAGTGCTTAGTATTGCTATACTCTTTATTGGACTTGACTTAGATATAAAGGAACCGAAGAAACAGAACACCGAATTGTTACATTGTTATAGTGCTGAATGGAGTTGTACTCTTTATTGTGCTCTACATGGAGCGAAAGGTACCGAACAAACAGAACACCGCATTGTAAAACTGTTGTAGTGCTTAGCGATGCTATCCTCTTTATTGTGCTTTACATTGAGCGAAAGGTACCGAACAAACAGAACACCGAATTGTGACACTGTTATAGTGCTAAGTGGAGATATCTTCTTTATTGTGTTGTACTTTGAGCTCAAGGAACCGAACAAACAGTACACCGAATTGTTACACTGTTGTAGTGCTGAATGGAGCTATACTCATTATTAGGCTGTACTGAGAAAGCAAAGAATCGCAAAAACAGAATCGTAACACTGCTAAAGTGCTCAACATAGCTATCATCTTTATTGCGCTGTGCTTGAAGCGAAAGCAACCAAACAAAATCAACACTGAATTGTTACCCTGCCATGGTGCTTAGTCGAGCTTTCCTCTTTATTGTGCTCTGTTTGGAGAGAAACGAACAGAAGAAACAGAATACTGAATAGTAGAACTATAGTTATTAGTGGAGCTATACTCTTTATCGTGCAATACTTTTAGAGTAAGGAATCGAAAAAATAACACCGGATTGTAATACTTTTATAGTGATAAATAGAGATGTACTCTTTAGTGTTCTGAGCTTGGAGAGCAAGACACCGAAGAAATAATACTGCTTTAGTTCTTAGTGGAGATATACTATGTATTGTTCTTTACTTAGTGAGCTATGAAACGACGACACAGAACACCGACTTGTAACACTTTTAAGTTCTAAGTGGAGCTGTACTCTTTAGTGTTCTGTGCTTAGAGAGCAAGAAACCAAAGAAACAGAACACCGAATTCGTCATACTTCTTTAGTTCTTAGTGGAGCTGTACTCTTTATTGTGCTTTACTTGGAGAGCAAGGAAAAGACGAAACAGAACACCGAATTGTAATACTGCTTTAGTTCTTAGTGGAGATATACTCTGTATTGTTCTGTACTTGGAGAGCAATGAAACAACGACATGGAGCCGAAGAAACGGAACACCCAATAGAAACACTGCCGTATTGGTCAGTTATGCTATACCGGTACTCCTTGTTGTTTTTGACTTTGAAGGCAATGAAAGGAAGAAACGGAACACCGTTTTGTAATATTGCTATAGTGCTTTATGGAGTTATTCTCTTTTTTGCTGTGCCTCGATCGCAAAGAGCGAACAAAACAGAACACCGAACTGTTACACTACCCCATACGTGTAATCCATAACCCTGGATGATATGATGTCAGGCGTGTGTCCAACTATCGGCTTTATTCTATGAGGGTCTTGATGAATACACTGCTGGGCGAATGGACTCTCAGCAAACCGCACAGACGATAAGATCGACATCTTTCATTCGTTTTTCTTTAAGAACACTGCTTATGTGATTCACCGTCTTGGAAACAGGATCTGTGAACCAACTTTGCATGATTGACGAATCGACAAAAAGCTTTTCTCTTTTTCTAGTGGAAACCTTTTTACCGTATTTCAAAGATGCCAGTATGTCAGATAAAGACGGATAAAATTGTCAGAAATGTCCTTTAGTTCCATCGGGATCGATCTTGAATTTCCTCTTGTTAACCTCAATGTCACGAATCACATCAAAGTAATCGTACATTTCGTTACTTTTGCAAAGCAGTTATGTCCACTGTTCCAAATACTTTTGTCATGCATATTGTAAAGTTTGCATCGACATATGTTCAGCCCCACGGACCGCCGCTAGGGGCGTAAATAGTCTTCCGTGAGCCATCTCGTTGTTTCTCGTGAACAGATATGCCAGCAGTGGCACCTATGGGATAAAATAAGTAGAAGTAGGAATAGAAATATTCATAATTGGAGTTGTAGTAGTAGTAGAAGCAGCAGTATAAGAAGCAGTAGAAATAGTAGTAGCAGTAGAAGTTGCAGTGGTAGAATTAGAAGAAAAAATAGTAGTACTAGAAGTAGTAGTAGTTGAAGTAGCAATAGTTGTGTTTCATTACATCGAATTCAATTGTGACATGAGTCAAATGATCATTTAACTTGTTCTTGATTGCCTTTGGTACGTGAACATAGAGAACTTGTTATACAATTGTTAATAGTTAATAAACTGGTATGTACCTCAATCAATGCTTCTCCCATGAATTGTTTGGCGGCTATGCTCCATATAGCTGGAACGGTAACTTTATATCTGATATCTCGGTTATTTGCAGGTGTTTCTATAGATACTTCAGCGACATCGTGAAGATTGGTTTGGCTGGGAAAGTTTTGCAATCCAAATCTTTAAGTGCTGTTGAACGGGAACTATGCTGAAACATACCATAAATAGAATGCAAAAGCTGTGCAAAGAGGCAGTACTTATACTATAATTACCGTAAAACCATAAATAATAGCGTCTTTAATAATTTCTTATAGGCATTTAATTTCACAAAGAAAAGTTTAATTTTACTCTCGCATAACTTTCACAGACACAAGGATATCGGATATTTTGTCGTTACTTGATCACCTCGAAGAAACAAACAGCTCTAAATGGCGCTTAATTGGATTGACGTCGTTAGTTATAAACGAAATGCCAATGCCTGATATTCATCATCCAGAGTTTAATTGCATGTGGTAGACGCTATGTAAATGTTCAACGCCTTGAGGAAAGCATCTGGTGTGTAATGGTGTTCTGCCAGATGGAATTCTACCGCGGTTCGCCCAAAATGGCTACCATCTCGGCGATTTAGTGAGGCACATGCGTCATGTATATCCTTGTGTTCCTGTGTATAACGACATTTTTGTGCCATTGTCTGAATAGTCTGTGCTTTTTGAGTGCATATGTTTGTCAAACGTTCATGATATTCTGGTTGCATTGAAAAACACACTATTAGCATTTGGCGGTTATTAATAGTCCAATTACACACTTTATCGCTCTCAATCGTGTCAATCGGGGTAAAATAAATAGAGAATACATGGTTGGTGCCGAGATGGAGAAAGTTTATCCGGTGAGGCTTAGAAAAAGAAAACAGGGCGAGCTTTAGCGAGTCCTATTTTCTTTTTCGGGCCGAACAGGATAAACTTTCTCCGTCTCGGCACCAACCATGTATTTTATTTATCCTGCTTCATTTAAAATTATGCCGCTAACAAATTTTATCAAAGAAAAATGATTAATTAAGATAACAAAATAATTATTCTGGTCGGCTCCTACATGTACACAACATTCCTTACGACCGAATTACTAACTATTATGTCACGTAAAAAATAGTTCCACATTTAACTGGTCCTCTTAATACTTTTCTATTGAAATTATGAGAAGAAATAAAAAATGAATCGAGAATGTGATATTTTAATGTTGGAAATTGAAAACAAAAGTGCAACAGCAAAACAAAAACTGATTTATATTTTGTTTCATTGGAAATTTAAAACAATATCATATATGCAACAGCCAAAACAAAGACTCAATTTTATTTACCCCAATGACAGCTTTAATCCAATTCTGATAACAGTAAAGTTACAACTATATGCACTTACATGTTCTGTTCGTTCATCCCTTTATCGAAATGTATTTTTAAATCACACTATTTCTTCATGGCGTTTGTATCGAATGCTTACCATTCTGACCTACAACACGATTTACGAAATCGTGATCCTGTCGGAGCGAGTTATTTTATTCCTATCGAAATTAACAAATATGCATGTCAAACACACAATCCGAAATACGTTTTGTATTCGTTCAATGCTTTGAAAATATTAAATATTGTACTGTTAAAAAACCACCACGTCCAAATTCCTGTCCCTAACATCCACAGAGTCTTGCTTAAACTAGATATGTTTCGTCAGAGAAATGATGTCACACGAGAAACGTCATAAATTGCGTCATCAAGTAAATGGAAATGAAAATACGGAAAGCCGGTTCTGTGATATGTTTAAAAGAAGATGCAAAGTAGGATGATATGTAATATGAACGATAACATTCACGATGCGTCTCAATAATGCGTCACCCTTGGGCATTGTATTGGAAAGGTTACACTCAACTATGTGTCACAGCGTGCGTAGGAATACACTACTTCCTGTTGACCGGAGATAGGAAAATGTATTCGACCCTGCTTTATTTGGTCAATGTTTGCAACAGAGGCAGGATAAAGCAATTTTAAAGATGAGTTCGTTTATTCTTAAACAAAATTATACTTCATTTTTATTGTAAACAAATGAAGAAGATTATTCGGAATACATCGTCCCAATGTCCTTGCGGGAAACATCCATGGTTCTTTATCGATAAAGTAACGAAATATATACGTGGATTTGGACGGAGGATACTGTGTAAATTTATTCACACTTACGTTATTAATGCAATCATTAGAAATCAACGTTGTCAATGTAAGAGGACATACTACAGGCATTGAACGAATTATCACCGAGACAACGTCTGTACAAACTTCGTGATATACTCATTGGAAGATCTAACCAAGTGACTATGTGTCTAGTTTCATATAAGCCCAATTGAGACTAATGGGAATGTCCATTTTGTCTCTGCCTCTTCAATGGGGGAGTCAGCTGATCGAGCTTTTCAGAAAAAAATGTCTAGGATACCCCTGTACATTTGTTTAACCTTGTCCGATCATAAACCCTGTGCTCCCACGTGGGTATTTTGTAATCCTGTTGTTTGCACTGTCCTTTCATTTTACACGTCACTGGTCATTTGACGTTAATAACAGAGCAAACAAAGAAAATCCAATCACTATCAGGAGAGAAAATTTTGATCATACCCACTACTTCTACAAAAGAACACCAGCAATGAAGATACAATGATTTAAACCGGGATCAGCGCCTTGTGATGGTCAGTTAAAAGCAATATGGTTATAAACTTGGTTAAGAGCTAGCCAGGCGAACCTCACAAAGCAAACCTCCAAGAGCATAAGGAGTTTCATGATGTCTATAACCGACATGAGCTAGAGATATAGCAAGAAACACCACCGTAGTTTCTTGATAAGACAGATAAGTGACTATTGATGTTCATTGTGACTTGCACACTTACTGAACCTAACGTACATTTGTAACGGATTTAGTATATGGAACTAAATTGCAAACGTTTATATGCAAAGTTTAACGTAAGTAGATCAGTTTATATATGTACCCATAATGTGCGACTTACCGAATCGTTCTGTTCGCTCTGTTAATAACATATTGTGTTTACGTCCCTTTATCTACGTTTGTCTTTATACAAGTCATTCGAATTGATTAATTATAGTTACAATTCATTTTCATTGTTATTTTATGGTTGAACGGTTTGTAAAGGTTTCTCATTTTATCAACGTAGTCTTTGAATTAAACATTATTTACCAAAAAAATTAGGCTCCGTTTATAATATACTGTGTTAAATCGCGTTAGGTACGTCTTTATAGACTTATATTAATTAATAATGTCTCAATTGTTTCGTTATATTGATTTTAAAGCGCTGATATACGATTTATACTTTGTGTATTTTGAGGTCCACACTTTAATCGTTAGATACAATTTCATTGTTGTATCATCACGACTTTATTTTCTTGTTACACTTATATTTCCGAGTTAAACTAGCAAATGTCTAGTTTTTAATGTATGCGTGATTATGGCATTCTTTTTATTAGACAGATGAAATAAAATCGCTCTCCCGATGCGCTTTTATTTTTGAACGTATAGCAAAGAGTTAATTTATGACTTGTTATATCATAGTAATTTAAGTAGCTAGTCACTAGCTATAGTTTGGTTATATTGTTACACCCGTTATACAAGATTATTTCATATTATATAAGTAGAGTGTAAGATGATTCAGACTGAAGACTGAAAATTTGTCCAAAGCGGAAAGCATTTACTCTGTTTATGTCAAATATTGTATTAATTATTATATGATTACAACTATTATGTTAAAATATTGTATAACATACCAAACACACATTTTTGTTATAATGCATACACACTATTACCAAAGACTCATTATTCCTATATCGACAATATTCTGTAAAATTGTCTGAATGAATTTTACTTGTTTACAAATTGTTTATACAAAAGCGTTCTGAACCTCCGCGCAGAGATTTGATTGGAACCAGCATAGCTCGATCCCTGCCGTTATAACCAACCACGTGATGATAGCCGAGCAACGGTATACACTTATTTTCCCGTTGTTATTTAACCTTTTTTTAATTTTGGTATTTATTTTAGTTATTACGAACCTTGACGTATACACTATTTAACAAATATAAAAGGAAATGATACTACTTTTCATAATAGAATGCTTAAACAAAAAAATCCTTCCACATCTGAAAGGATTTTCCTGTGATGGCAGTAATTGTATGTGAGAGCATGGAACGACAACTCTGTTTGGAGAATGGAGCATTCTATGTCACCATTGGAAGAAAACGAAAGCATTTGATTTGAAACAGTCTTTACGCGATTACAGCTTTGTATTTGAGAACATCACACATGACGTAATATGAATAGCTTTCCTAAGGGATATACAGTGGATTTCTCGCTACATTACCGTACAAAAACTGTACAATTTCTTCTCCGGACATTTGGTTGTTGTTTTGTTTATAATTTTATATCACCCAGTGAATGACAATTGATGCCTTTGTTTGAAAAAAACGGGATATGAAGCAGTGTTCTTCTCGCAAAGAATGCACTCAAAGTTCCGTCTTTATCAATATAAAGATTCAATAATGTATTTGACATAAATATCAACCGTATTTAAAACAAGCATCTCACCAGAAAGAATCCAAAAAAACTTCGCTTGCAATAGATCTTCATCAGATGTTCATATATATAGCTATGCGCTAGATTTCCATCAGTTTTTTCAAATAAGAATTTACACCTATGCATTAGATTTTTATCATAATATGTTAAATAAAAATGAATAGCTATGTTCATAACTAAATTCATAGCTATAAACTAGATCTTAATCAGATGTTTAATTACGAATTCATAGCTTTGAATTAGATTTTCGTCAGATTTTAGGTCAACTCATTTGTTATAATATTTTTTGGAGAACATACATCTTGAGGTCATACAAACAAAGATAAAGTAACGATTATGTTCATTATAACAAATGTAATTAATAGAAATATGGTTTCTGAATACTATGTTTTGGAGAAAAGAAAGAGGTGGTCTTGGCTCAATTGAGTCTATTAAAAGTATTATATAAATTATATGCATACGGCTGTATTTTCTCAGAATATGTTACATCTTTAACTTAACAATTCATGTATGTGTTTAGCGTGTGATATTATTCACTATATGTTTAGCCTTTGGGTTAAGTAGCTCATATAAATGAATTGTCGAAAAAATTGGTCGATTCTTTCGCATTTACATTTAAAGATGAAATAATGATTGTGATATAGATCTTACAACACAATAAACGTAGACGCAAGTCCAGTTCAGTTGTCTTTGTGGTTTATTTTTGCTTATTTAATTTTAACACAACGTTTCCCAATGTTCGTAAAACATTCTGAACAACAAGATGTATGCGGCCTACGGTTGCCACGACAACAACAAAATATCTGACCACCATGTCCGGTGGTCTGGGCGTCTTCTTCCAAACTATAGAAAAAGAATATCTCAATATACCATTGAAACACTCGATGGTGAAGTGTGCACATTCTGACAGGCTGTGTGCAAAATCACGTGTCCATAGGTCATTTACATGAAATTATACAAAAATTAATGGGCTGCATAGTGCAGGACGTGTGGTAGCGTCATAAGGCACGTGTTTTTTAGTTCGTTACTTAATCTCTAATTATGAGATACTATTAGTTTTCCATTCTCTGTTTATTGCGGTTGTTGGCATTAATTGAATACGTGTACGAATACATTCCTGTATGGGTTTTATGTAATGTCATGTCATATACTCCACAACTGCATTTCTTATGTAGACAAACACCCATGATCAGTGTATTAATCAGTATATTAATTTCCCTGTGGTTGTACTTTCCAAGGTAGATGTTAACATATGATGTTTATTTGCCCTAATGAGAATGCCTGCTCGATACACAAATAACATGTGTTCATCGATGTATTCATTTATAACATAAGTGCCTGCATTTGCATAAATGATTCCCCCCAAATTTGTTACACAAGTTGTACTTTCCAAGGTAGATGTTAGATATTGAGAAATACGTGCCCGATGTTATTTTCTGTATGGTAGCTTGCCTATAATACTAATTTTTTGTTGTTAATAATTTTCCACTGCCTATAATATTTACTATAATATTTATTTCTGTTTTTGTTGGTAATTTACTTTGTTACGCTACATGATAAAGAAGTTAATGGCGTTATTAGTTCGCACGTGTGTGTATTTTAGATTACAAAAGCACATTATTTCAAAGGTAAGGTGAGTGTTATGTAACAACCAAATTAGTTTTGCATCATGATAGTAACTTCGACAACAAATGTTGGACTTTGAATCAACCAGCCAAATCTTTAAAAACAACTGGCTACCACTCTAGAGCCAGATTTATAACTCAGTCGTGATAACACGTGGTAAGAGTGTTTATTAAAAAACATAATGGCCAGGTTTGAACCTGGGTCGAGTTTGGCTTAAAACTAGATCATTGACAAGGCTTCAATTATTGGTATGCGTGAACTCAAGTGAGCGCCTAAGAGCCATCATGACCCGACTAGCCCCAAATGCAATCATTTACCAGGACTACATGCAATCCAGCTATTATTGAAAGTGTCATCAAGATTGGTCCATGCAAAGTAAAGTTATTGACCTGAACCCCGTGTTTGATTCCGCCCCGGCCTACCTGATCAGGTTGAAAACCTGCTTTATAACAAATATTAAGTAACACATTCTTTGTATCTTAATGATGTAAGGCAAACAAAAAGTTACTGCAAATGCAGACAAATCTAAAACAATGGACCCCAATATTTAAAAGTGGAGTCAGGAGTAAACAAAAAACTAAACGATGTAAAACCAGGTCAATGTGTTATCTTACCTGGCGTTGACAGAAGTGTCGGGGTCAGCGAGAACGGAAGAGGTAATGCAGGTGCGTGAACGTGATGAGACTCGATATACAATCAAGTTCCAGCGCAAAAACGCTGAAGAGAAATTGACAACAAAACACTTGTGATGGTATCGAACGAGACGATATTTTTATCAATCGGGGAATGATGCTGAAATGAAGTTTTCAAAATTTTAATTGCAAAATTGTAAGACTGCACGAATATGACCACGATAAAAGCTGCTCGACATGTGTACCCCGTGAATTTAAATGATTCCACAGTAAAGCATTATTTTAGTTATGGTGAAAATAAAGAATAATCTGTTTCATTGCACCATGTACCTGTACTTTCAAATTTCTAAAATGTACATAATTCTTTCACGGCAATATTGAACAGTGTACATGCCTTATTGGGGGACACAAACATTCCACAAAGACTCGCGTATTACAAGTCATTGTATTGAAAACAAGTAACAGCTACAAACACTAAACAGACAAATAATTTAAATAATCAACCAAAAAAAAAAAAAAATGACATACTTTTAAGCAATTCTCCCCTGTAAAACATTTTGAAATAATGTCCTCATAATTATATACTCACAGACTTGTTTCAGTCATTTAAACGAGTCGTTATCAATGTTTTTAAACTAGATTGAGTTTTCATTTTTGTTACATTCCCATGTGACACTTATTTAGACTCTTGTGAACCATGGGAAAGAAAGATGTTCTTTGTTTATCGTCACTTTTATAGCCACCTATGACCGTGTTTGACCCGCGTCGTATTTTATCTCGAGATACTTATATTTGCTAAATACGATCGAGAAAGATAATCCGTATCTGTGTAAGATGTGTAAAAAGACTACTAGTCAATCTTGTTTATTTTTTAATAAGTCTTATACGATTCGGTATTCGGTAGTGAAGGGCACTTGAAATAAATTATTGCTGTTTAACGTAGTATTTGCATGCACAGACTTGACATGGTTATTGAACGCAGATGTTACATAAATAAATACATAAATAAAGCCTTTAAACTACGAAACTTGTTTAATCTTTACTATGATTATTCTTGACAATAAGAACACATTCGTACATAACCATTTTATTTAGATTTATCAAGAAAACAAGGATAGACCTCTCGCTTATTTGTGTTTGTATATGAAAATGTACTCTATTTGTATACAATGTACTATTCACTCGACCACTCGTTTGTTATATACATAACATGTATGGGCTGCATATTCATGGACAATTGTCTATTGTATAAACAATAAACTGTTAAACTGTTATAAATAAGCGATCATATATAAACAAGACGGCTCAGTTGGTAAGATGTCATGAACTAGTATTTTTGGAACTCTTGAACGCTGAATATTATCATTTATCCCATTGGGTTTGACCATGAACGGTTGAACTTTGTTCAGCTCATAAACTGATAAAGAGATTAACTGGTAAAGAGATAAACTGGTAAAGAGAGTAGTTTCAACAAAATTGCAAAGAGTTGTTACAGTTATTAAAGGTCATATTTAAGCAAAGTGTTAGTTATGTTTTCGTGAACCATTTTGCACTTACATAGATTGTCAGAATGTGTAATATATAAAACACAATACAGTAAAAAGGGAATAAACACTGTCCTTGATGCTGCACAGTGTTCCTGGTATTCATGTTAACTGTGTGTTATAAGCATAACTAAGAAATTCAATAATAGTAAGTTATTGTCACTGTCACTATCATTAAATATCATTGTCTCAGAGTCAGCTTAATTATAATAATATATTTAACAAAGAATTTAGTTTTCAATCCTGCTATAACTGTATAGATGATGAAAAACATTGAATAGCATTTGAGTAGATTCCGATTTTCTTCGCATCATTCTTAACAGAAAGAAGAAGATGTTATCATATTGATAATAATGTTACAAAATGTATTGTCATCACATAAAACGCGTATGATGTGGAAATACATGACAGTTAATACTTTTTAGCCTACGAACTATCATTAATTTCATATGCTCATGATAAATATTGACACAACACTGGTCAATTAAAAACTAAACATTGCTGCAAGTGGTAAACATCTTCGACATAAGTTATACTAGAAATTCATAGACTTCTTTGTGGAAAATTACTGGGTCTGCTTTCAAGCCACAGTATTTTATAAATATTCTTGCTTAACTTCATTCCATTAATAGAGTTTGAGAAGGACGTTTTGGCTATTATTGAATATATTTACAGTGCAAAACAGTAGGTATTTCATGAAACTGCAAAACTGCTGGTCATGCAAATGGCTACGAAGAGCACTGCTAACCTATCATACTCGTAACATATCAATGTACGTCTTTGTTCCGAAATTGCACGCTATCTGGTCTCTGTGATACCTTTTAACAAGCTAATATTCATCGCAACTCTCGCATATGCGTGAACAGTTTTTAACCGGGGCTGCATCTACCAATACATGCGTTGTCATTAGAATAAAGACTCTTCTTGTAATTGTTAGCTTTTATATTTAGGCAATTATTTTAAATCAAAGCTGTATTTCAAACGTAAGTCATTTTAATTCAAAGCGTCAATTTACCCAGCACATTCGCCAGGCATATCTACAACACGCATGCTGTGTGCACTTTTACTCAAATCTAAGTATTGTCTTTATTATACGTCTAAGAATAAGATTTGTATTACAGACCATGGTTTGAACTTACCAATTTATCTTAGTCGGACAATAATCAAATATTGCTTGAATCAAAATAATGTAAAAATAACACGCGTAAATAATACATAATAATACAGATATCTACTTCAAGTCGTCAAGGACCATATATATTTTTCGACACCAACTAAGTCTTCAGCAGTTGATACCAAGTTACAGTTTATTGTCCAAAGAACATAACTGAAAGGGCTTAGATGACTATTGAATATTAATTTTGATCAGTTTGCTATGAACAAAGTTTCAGATTATCACTGGTCTACAACTCTCATAGGTTGGTTCTGCATGTTCTTTTACTCGCGATTACAGGTTTCGACAGAAAGCGTTGATCACGTCCTAAATATTATTATTTTCAGCCAAAGTCTTTGTTACAGCTGCTCATGTAATGGAGGGCTGGACAAAACATTCCTGAACTTTTCTTTTTTGGGAGCACCCTAATGTTCAGATAAATAACCAATTAAGAAAAGCTTGCAATTTAATGCCAGTAATATGTTGGATGTCCGTGATCTATTGAAGCTTTTATGCCTAGTACCCCTGTTGTTCATGTGAATAGTTCATCCAATCATTCCTTTTTTGTTGTCTGTGTTTTTAAAAGCACTTTTCTTAGCATCATTATATAATCAGTTCGAGAGATTCTTTAACATGCAATGTCACTTAAACTGCATCAAACCTAGCTATGTGCATCTGGAATTCCTGCCTAGATAATCTGTATTTAGAAACATCCATGCATTATTCATAGTGATGCTCAATAACCCTGTTTCCATAAAAAAAAACACCACTCCATTCTGATATTAATTCAACTGTGCCTATTTTTAGAAACGCTTTAAGTGATTCTTCATTTTCCAGTCTCTAAAAATCACAGCCATACTCTCATATGCAGCCACTCCATGGCACAACCAATGATTTCGCTTATTTTAGTCGATGCCTTCGACCCCAAATTGAGTGAAGTGCTTTTGTATGTCCACTTTCCAAAACGCATTCACAAAATTACACCTGAGTAATGTATATACACATAAAGATATTTGGTCTAGAAACAAGGCTAATATTGTAAATAACCGTGTAAAAAAAGAGAGTAACATTGTTAAAAGACTAGTAACTGTTAAACGAATAGACATTGTGTTCAAACAAAGATTACATTATTTCGAACAAATTATTACAATTATTTATAACATCACACAATCAGTGTTTAGAGTATTTTTCAAGATTGACATCTTATATGGCAGACGAGGTCATTCTTATCAGCGAGTGAAATATTGTAAGCATGTGTAGAAATGCCTTTTAACATACAGCTAAAAACGGAAAAAGAACATAAAATGTACAGCCAAACAAAAACACAAGATACAAAGCCCGAGTCAGTTTTATTGCAGTACTGCAAATAAAGAAACGACAATGTTATACAATACACTATAATGCAACTCAAGCAGATACAAACATCACCATGCAACTTAAGACACCAACAGTAAACTCAAGACACTATTGCAAATACAACCATGCAATAGTTTTTAAGACGCAAAACTGCAACTCAAGATCCCCGGCCAGGAAACATTACTTGTGTGGCATTTGTTCATGAAATAAGAAATACGGATATTCATAGATAAAACATTTCTCTTTTCAATGTCTTATGTTTACCAAATATGTTACTATATAATTAGTTTGGTCTGAATGACTTCGTTTATATCACAACATATGTGAAGTACAGAAATGTTTTCGGTGCGTTTACTGTGAAATATTACGTTTTGTCGCCTAACATATTTGTTTGCATCATTGTCACACATTTTCGTTTAAAACGCAAACACAATTTAATATTTTCATTTCGCTGTGGAATGTTAATATCTCATTAATTATCGTACATCCGCGTATAAGTGTACCAGTGTATGGATAAATATTTACACTTAACTATTTAAAATAGTTTGTTTAATCCGTCAAATTATGTTTATGTTTTTCAATAAGAAAGTAATACCATGCAGATTAACTGTATATAGAAGACTTATCCATAAAATCAACACGAAAATAATGTTTCTCTGTAATGAAAACAGAGTTTACTGCGTTGTTTCAATGCTTCTTAGCAGAAGTGAAGCAAATTCATGCAAACACCTTTATGCGTATGCAGACACAAGGCGAACATAATTTTATTATTTATTGTGTAAAGCATATTTTTCTTGTACCAGTTTTGTGAGAATATGTATAGAATCGTTTAAGTGACAACCGGGGATTTCGCAGACCCAATACTAGTATTACCTGGTAAGATACCGTCTTTAGGGATATTCCATATTCATGATAACATAAATGTTTGCTACAATTGAACGCGTATTGGTTGTATAAAGTAATCATTACAGTATCTATTTATGTAGATTTGATTATGGTATAAGACTATTACAATGTAAGATATATAAGCATAAAAGAAACACTACTAAATTCAGTAGCTGTTTTTCATGGCAAGTTACCGATTGACTATACTCTACAGAACATATTATTAAACTCATCACACCGAGCTGAAAAGTTATCAAAATATGAGCAGTTGTTATGATACCTTTAACAATTTAAATTTAATAGCAAAATCACAAAAAATACATAAAGCTTTTCCAAAGCTCACTGAATAATTTTTATTCGCGATGTATTACTTTGAGAATAGTAAAGTTTGATTAAATAATATATAATAAAATAATGACTCGAGTCAAATCAAGTAAGGAATATAAATACTGTAAGACGCATATTCATTGCTTTAGTCTAACGAAATATAACAAATGTACTTAATTAATTGAGTAACCACACTTCAAAGAGCAATGATCCGTTCTAGAGAAGGTAATTTACAGTTTCAATCATAAACAATACAGCTAATATTAAGTTATTCAGTTGTCTAAATTGATCAAATATTCTCGGTTGTACATTTGCGTAATTCTCCTAAGCATTATTATAATACAAACTAGCACCACGGAAAGGAAATATTAATTCGATGGAGATTATTGAGATCTTATGTTATAACTCAATTGAGGCGATTACAAATAACTTAATTGAAATAAAAGCGTATTTCTGATTATGTAGAAATGGAAATAAGATTTACCTCGCAATTTTCAACTTTGATGTGTATGCGTGGGTGTCTTAATGGGTTGGATTTTTTAGGAAAATGGGCTCATACGTCTTTATAAAAGGAAAACAATCAAACAGGATCCCACTTGTATTATAATCTGGCAAAATATTATCTAATTTATATTTGATTAATATCGTTGTCCTGACACAAAATGAAATTAATCTCCGGAGCTTTAAAGTTGTCATTTTATTTAGAATACGTTCGGAAATTCAGTGCAAACAAAGCTTGTTGACTAAATAGTCCCAGAAGACCTACACGTTCTCATATTGCTCTCGTGGTTCTACGCATTCTAGCTAGTATTTCAAATGCGAAATGTTAATGAATTTGCTGAGACGTTCTATCATAAACTTAATCTTCCAATACGGCAAAAAAATTAATACACTAAGAACAGTATTTGAAAAAAACGATTAAAAAATAAACACTTCGGCACGATGCCTTTATAGAAGTCTATGAATAGATTTTGTGTCGTTTCGATGCAAATGATAGCGATATTTTCAATATATTCATGTCATACTGTGCAATTAAAAAACATTGACATTTTCCTCACAATGGAGGCTCACTGTATATTCTTAGCCCTTATGTTACGTGCAATTTGCGAGCTTGCTGATTTTTAAATGAATCTTGTAGTATTGTTTCAGTAATTATGTTTAGTACCCATTTGATTTGTTTTTGTATTATCTAGAAACAAAAGTGTAATCGTACCTTTGAAGTTATTCCTTGGCATTCACTGACTTTGACCTGCATTGTGCACAGATATAGTGCGTGTACTACTTTTTATGTATTAAACGTAAGAAAAGCATACAATGTAAAATGAGCTTAAAGTAGTATAGTTGGTTAATTACATTTAATTGTTTAAAAGCCATGGTTTTGTCAATACACGTATAAGTTTAATGAACACATAACATAAATGAAAACTCAACGATAGGTATGCTATATGCGCTTTACACATAAAGAGGGAATATTTATAACAAGTGACAGACGATAATTATAACTGTTCGTATGCTTAAAATGTCCATCGATTGTAAAACAATGACTAAATAAATTAAATATTGATAAATTTTGTTTGTGATGCCATAATTACAGATACATTATCATTGTAATCAAAACAAGTGTTTAAACATGTATTGAAAAATATGTGTGTCCGCTAGTCCAATCATCATTACAACTTAGACAGAGATAAGTAGACAGAATCGTTACACTAACAGAACATACAACGCCAATGATTGAGTTCAGTTAAGATTCTAAGCACGTTTGCTTGTTTATACAGGTAACAAATTATTTGCATTTGTCTTTCTAATGACTCGTTCATGTTTATTACTAAAATCAAGGGCTCACATTCATCACTAAGTAAAACAAAGCCCGCACCCTCTGTTACTTTGCTTCATATCAAACACTTACATAAAACGTATAGTTCTTTCTTTCGCTAAATTCCTAGCCAATATCAAGGAACGGTGTAAATCACAATACGAAAATATGATATGTTTCATTTGTTCGACTGAGTTGCATGTATTCGACATTTATCTCCAATTTTGAATAAATATTAAACTATGAACATAATTCATGTTTTCAATGGCGCGTTCTTCTGCGCTGCTACACCGGGTGAGCGTGGTTATTCATGTGCCTAAACAAATACTATAAAGTCCATATTTCAATAGAACCTTTGGCGGACGGTCCTGATTATCTACGAACTTGATGGACACTTCATTACGACGGAGATCACCTTTGTGTAGTATGAATTTTCTGTCTCTCTAATGGCCATTACTCGTCAAACATAATTATGAATCAAACTCCACGAAAAGAGATTTAAAATGGAGTTTTAGTAATTGTTAACTTCGGTGAAATGTACAAATTCATTGATGGTGTTGAAGAGTTGTTTCTCTCATTTGAGATGCATGGCCGCACCTAAATAAAAGAGTATCGATCAAACGAATACAGCTCTGGTTTGCTCATTTATGTGTGGGCATTATTTACTATTTTAAATGTTTCGATATCTAAGAACAAATGTGTCTGCATGCCAATCTGCGGCGCAATACAATTGAGTTAACATTTTGTGTACAAAATGGATACACAAAAATGGGCATTATTCTTCTACAGGCTAAGTGTCATACTTTGCAAAGACAAATTACCTTAAAACACACTAACTAGTTTTTTGTTTAAATAATTTGCGCAATGCAGTTATCGCCAGGAAAGTCCCCTTAAACCGAAATAATAAGTTTCTGTTTATAATTTTACCAATGGACGTTTTGATAGATCCCCTTAATACTCAGTTTCGAAATGCAAATTACGATGGATTTAATTTTACCCTCACTGTGCATAAGTTGTCCTCATTCCTTATATTGTTTAACATAAATCACGAAATGTTATTGTTAAAGTTATCTTGCCGCTTTGTTGTAAACGTTTGTTTAAATGGGCCATAGCATGATACCATTGTGCATGCACTCATTATAATTTCGTGGCATTTAACATTGGATGCGAACCTTTAGTCATTGTTTAAATTGGAATAGTGCTATAAACACGTCATAAGGGCACGTTTTCAACATTATACAACTTCAACAAAAGGATATATATGTTGAGAAGATAGTTAAGCAATGATGCAGTGAGCATAGCCTAAAGGAAAACTACACCTTTATTCCCTTGGTATTACTTACAAATGATGTACTGATTGTGGTCACTGAATGTTTCCTATATGATGGTTGGAGAACTACACATGAAATGGAAAGTCTCCAAATATATCAAACGCTTTTTATAATAATTGCACTCTGACAAAATACAAATATAATGAATTGGTAAAAACTCGGATTGCTTGTGCATTTATATAATTGCATTATTTTACTGAAAATTATATATGTTTAGTTAATGCCATATTGTGACATGTATATCATAAAGATGAGTATGGGTTGTTTCTTCGTTTTTACTCGCCAGCGTAGTTCTATGTTCGGATGAATTGGAATAAGACATTTTTGATATAATGCTTATGACGGGGCTGCTATGACGTTTTCTAACAGACAGACAAACGTTCAAACCCAATAAACACAATTTACTTTGCTGCAGGGGGTATAGCTTTGCCATACGTAGATTATTTAGAAGGTACAACTAATCTTGTTAAAAATGTTTAAACATAAAGTATGGTTTTTATCAATTTAATCAACTGTGTTGGTATTTGTTTTGCGTTTTGTTCATGTCAGTTTGTGTCTTTTAATTTGTTCAACATATAAGTCGAAATTGGTGTCACATGCTTTATTCTCGTCTTTGTATTGTGTCCTTTTTGCATTTTTTTATCATAATAACATATTGTTATAACGTTATTCAATTCAAATAAATCAGATGCAAATATATCTTGACATCAAACTATCATCACTGTCATCGATTTACGTGTACAAATATCTCAATAGTCAAATAAAGATGGATTATGCTTCAAATTTATGAGATATACTTCTTCTGATGCTTAAACCGTAATATATCACGATGCGATCCTATAAGGATGCTACACACGTTAGCAAAGTTTGTCCCACTGCAATAAACACGATAATCTAAAATAGTTGCACTGAAATTAGATTTCACATTGCATTATCTAACTGTCCATCTCCGATATAGCTTAACATTTAAACGTTTTATCGTTGCTTCTTCTCAGAGAGTTACCAATCAATAGAACCATGTCTAAAATTGATGAACATAGACGCTTTATTAAATAACATGTTACAAGTTCACGACCGAGATTTCTGAATATTTGCCAGTACATTGGTACTACAAACCTGATTATTTAAAGTATATTAGCCACCATTAAATATTGGTAACAGGGAATTACCCATTTAAATAACGGGCGTAAAGTAAACACAATTTAATACAGGGAATCAATTGAAGTGAAATAATTTCTTTCGAGCATTAATAATGTATTCAACTTCACAATAAACAACACAATTATTACAACAAATATGCGGTGCGACCATGGTTTAATTCGTTTGAATCACTATACAATGTTCCGCCTTTTAAAGCTTTATTAAAAGGAGCCTTGCAATTTTCCAGATACATTTTGCTTCAGTTAACATTGAAGATAGTAAATTGCACTTGCGATCAATATGCTCGGATTTTCATTCAGAAATAAAAGGACCCAGCGATTGCGTGATTATTGGTGGAAGATGAAGATCTCGATAATCGGCTTTAATTGAGAAGGATTGGGTGAGCCCTACCGCACTCACAAGTTAATACACGAGGTTACCCTGGCTATTAATCTAGGTAAACGTCGTCCTGTGGCGTTATTCAATCTTGCACACATACATAAATGATCGACTTTGCTGTAACTGTGTGCTAGTACACTTTTTAGTATTGCAACGCATGCAGCGTTATACATAAACATAAAACGAAACACATCATGTAAATAAATATTCTGTCAATATCAGCAACAACTACAAAAGTCTGATTATGTCACAAGGCGCAACCGATGTGTTGGGCATTGACCTATTACATATCAAACAAAATTATGTAAGTAACTATACATTACAAATATGTTATCAAATATTTCAGTCTCAATTTTGAACTTTGGAAAACTTAACATTGATCACTGCAGCACATTTTCACTACCATACTGAATCCGTTTTTTAAGTATCGATAAAGTGTCGAGAAAATGTACGCAGCATAAATAAAGTGACAGATATCTCATGCAAAGGTCGTATCGTCTGTTTCAAGCATTGATAAATCATCGGACATTGTTTACGAACGATCTAATTCGCATTGCTTCCATTTTTGTCGCGACAATTAACCTCCGTTGTCTCCCGTGCCAAATCGTTTGACAACATCATTTGTTATGTATGCCATTAACTTTATGAAAATCGACGGCTTTACGTAAGAATGTTTTCACGGAACAAACCCATAATCGGCTTTTATACATGTTGTCATAGAAGCTTCACTAGATTCCGATATCGACGATCATAAATGTCATCCAATTGTTGATAGGTCAATGCAAACGATTAAGCAATACATAAATAACAAAACATGTCTAATGAAATGCCAATTTGTCAATGTTTGGTTAATGCAAGCTGTACAACGTCTTTTTGTGGAAGGAAATACATAAAGGTAACATGGTTAGGTATCTAATATGTTAGACTTTTTATTTTCGTTGTTCATAAAAATATATTCCTAACAAAAACGTACAACAACTCATAACACCGATACAAATAACATAAGAAATATATAAGTATACAAAGTATACACAATTTGAACATATGGGTAGTTAAAACATAATGTGAACAGTTTTATTTATCTAAGATATACGGCCGGAAGCAACTTTTGTTATTTACGAAAACACAGATAACACAGCAAAATAATAATTATTAAGGATCTGACATAAACGTGCGTAGCTCATTCAAAACATACACGAATCACATTTACATATTGCACATGACGATATCTCTGTCTTGAACAATATTTGTGTTTGGTGTTGGTGAATTGAATACCCATTAAAAATGAATTAGTCTTCATAACCATAAACGTGTCCAATTGCCTCATTTGCATTCACAAATTTGTTTTGATAAATAAGCTTTAATAGAAACCCAGAAGAGATATTTTATTAGACAGTTTTTAACAATACACAACGCTTTATTTTAAATGTATGAAGATAGTTTCGGACCAGTATATAAGTCACTGTTTGACATGAACAATATTCAAAGAAGATATCAATACAAAATATCAGTAGTAAACGGTCAAGAAGACCTTTTAATTTGTACTTAAGTAAAACATGTTGTTCAATGATCCTAGTAGAAGCCGTGGTAACTGAAAACAGAACATTTTGATCGACAAGGGCAAATACTGCTGTTTTGCCTAGCGATCAGTTTCTTGAATATCATGAAGTTTTTTTTTAACAACGTGCGGTCATAGGACAACAATGTGTTGTATAGAAAGGATACCTTTCCTTAAGTCATCTTATGCTTTATAGATATCAATGGATCTTTTCAATTAATTAGGTTTACCGAATTTTGTCCTATATTATGATTTTTTCTGAATAACTTACTTTGTTAATAAAATATTTTAAGTGTAAATATTTTTTTCCATTGGGTTCGATGCAAAATATTAATTTGTATTAGCTAAAATATATTTTTGCATCATTGTCACACAATTATGTTGGCAACGCAAACACAATTTACAATTGTCATTTCGCCGTTAAATGAATTATTGTAGAGGAACCTATAAGTTAACCATTGGTTTGGTGTATATGTATACCGACATGTCCGAAAATACATTTGTCAATCTATGTCATTTACTCCGTTAATTTCAGATTATTAAGCATTATAAGAGGCGAATGTGCCTTGGACCCTTATACACCAGTTATAACACAGATACGATATTGTAGAACGCTTCGCACCTTTTTGCTCATGCACTTAATAAACAAATCCTCGTCCAGCCCAGCGTGTGGACATTTTCCAATGAATAGTAAATTGTATTGACATTCTGGTCTGATAAATTCCCGGAAATAGCGAGCATGTCTATAAACGCAGTATAATTCTATCAAGAGCCATTCGCGAAACCTTTTTGTGAAACAATCTGATTGCTCAATGTTGGATTTCTACAGGGCGCAGTTCGCAGCTTAATCATCGTCATAATGAGACACATTTAGCTTTAACTCAGAGGAACAACATTAGCGAATTGTGATTTTTTAAAGGAAGGAAAACAACACAAATTGACTCTGTGAAGCACACCAATCCATGAAATCAGGATGCCAATAATGATTCTCAGTACTCGAAGCGCAATTTAACTTTTTTTTCCAAGGCAATGTGTGCAGAGCAGAAGCAAAGTGATATACAAGCATGCTATGATTTGTGCATACACAGGACGAACAATTATTCGTTATGTGTTATGCATAGCATAATAATGTTCCTTGTAACTGATATAAAATCCGATAATTGACAAACGGCGATTTCGCAGAACTAATAATTGTGTGACCGAATAAGAAATAGTCGTCTGGGAAATATCGCATTTATGATAACACTAATGTTCCTGTGAAACTTCTTTTGGTTTTTGCTACAACTCACAGCTTTTCATGTATATATATATATTATAAAACTAATAAACATCCATATATATATGGATATATATTATATATTATACACCTCCATTTTATTATCATTTTATATATTCCTTTTACTATTTTTTTCTTTTTTTAAATCTTATAACATCATCTTATAACATCATTGATTATAAATATCATAACACATACTGTTTACACTGATAAAAACTGTTACAAACCAAGGTCAAATAAATAATTATTAGGCATTTTTTCTGTATACTATGTTAGAACCATTGTCTGCAAATGAAATACAATAAATGCTTTAAAATGAATAAAAAAAAATAAAAAAATAGTATACACCTCATAACACTAAGCTGAAAAGTTATCCATAAACAAGCAGTTGAAATGAGAAAATTTACATTTTAAATTAGATAGCAAACAAAAAAAACACAAAAAAGAACGTTAACCATTTGCACGGCTCATATAAATTAAAATGTATGGTTTCGTTTGTTAAATAAATTTCTTTAAGAATGTTATCATAAATATGGCATCAATGACAAGCCAAAATTAAGGAACATAAAACAATGGAAGACCCATACATATTTCCTATGTCTACAAAAAGGTCAAACATGTATCAATTAATTGAATTATATCTCCTAACGGGTAATGTTAAAGAGATATTAATGAATGACAACGGCCACGGCAATGCCGACTACTGATATTAATTCGAATTTGTTTAATGTTTTGGCAGTGTTATACATAATAAAACTGCAAGTACTTTTTGAAATCATGAACAATACACGCGAACATTAAATAGTTCAGTTCTCTTAATTTCTTAGATGTTCTCGGATGCAATTGTTTGCGTTATTCTCCTGAGCATCATTTGATTAAAAAATATAATATCACACAAGGAAAATATTAATTCAAAATAGTGAATGACATGCAAGGTTAAGATTAACGATGAATAATTTGGACGCTGGCTTTGCATCACTTCTCGGAATGGTTATAAGATATATATGAGGTTACTGATACTATGCTAAACTCCAACACTTCTCCAGACTGCCATTACTTCATAAAATGATAAATCAATTTGCATATGTCAAGCTTTGCGGAAACGCACCATTACCAGTCCACTAACCCACAACAGACATGTGGCACTTTGCATCGAGTCTAATATAGTACATCTTACGAATAAGATGTCACTAATAACATGAATACTATTGATAAATGTCAATAAGTTAAATAAGTTTGTATATGCAATACACATATATGTATTACTTCCCTAAAAAACAAAGTAGATTCGATTACTTTCAGAACGACTCCGTTGATAATTTGTACATATGTGATGTTGAATGTTCATATATATTGTAGTGTTTTTTGTATACACCCGGGTACGTTAGGAAATATAATTAATTTCTAAACATTGATATATGTAGTGTACAATTTAGTAGAATACAATAAAATGTTAACACCGGTGTAGCAATTAGAAATAATTAAATATCAATACAAGCATTCGCCGGATGATATCGAAATGGAAATACGGTTTTACTTAAACAAATTTCGACTAGCTTGTGTGTCTTTGTGTGGGCTGCTTAATTTGTTGAAATCCCATGCAAATTGGCAAATCCGTCCTTATAAAAGTAAAAACATAAAACACGATTCCATTTTTATTTTCATCTGGTTAAATTTAATCTAAGAATGAAAGGTAAAGTTATATTCACGAAATAACGTTGCAATGACAGGGTATTTAATATGACAGCAAATGAAATAAAATGAAAACAAGTTGATGAAAAAAGAACATACATCTACGAAGCATTATGACTTCATTTTAACTAAGAATACGTTCGGCATTTCAGTGTAATGTATAAAAAGCTGATTGCCTAAAGTGTCACAGAAGACCATAACGTGCTCATATTGCTCTCGTGTTCCCTGGTTCTACACATTCAAACTCGTATTTTAAATGTTTAATTCATTAATTTGCTTAGACGTTCTAGCATAAACGTAATCGTCCAATACAGCGAGTATTTAATAGCCTGAGAACCGTATTTGAACAACGGTACGAAAAAACACTTTGGGAGTTTAGTTAGATTATACAGACACGCAATTTGCCTCACAGAGTGGTACTAAATCAATAATGAGTGTATCAAGTATTCATACAAAAGCCACCTCTGTGCATAATGTATGTTTTCTTCACCAAATTTTGAAAAAATGAACCATACCAGACATACAAAAAAATCCTCAGAATTACTAAAAATCTAGCATGAGTGTTCATACTAAATTAAACTTTTAGCACATCTTTCTCCGACGACTCAATATTTAGAACAAACGTGACGCGGGACAGGCTGAGCTTAGAGTTAATGTTAAAATTTTCGGAATGTGATGTTTGGTCTTTGTGTGTTATCGGACCTACCAACAAGCCAGAAGATAAATTGCAACCCTCAACTAAGAGTATCCTAATCATCATTAGTTGATTTATGACGATGATGATGATGATGATGATGATGATGATGATGATGAGTGTTTACATCATATTCGTCAATCGTAGTAATATGGATTAATTACATTCTTCTTTACATTGTTTGTAATGACACTATATAACAAACGTGCTACAATTAAATAGGCATATCATCCCAAATTAATAGTCTTTATGTTGATGTTATTATCAATGAAATTCTAATCTTTACTCGACATGCATGAACACGCAATTTGTATGTACGACAACTATCTAACATTTCGATATGTGCACTCATAAACAGACTACAATGCATGTATAACACGTGCAAGAAAGCGAGCTTGCGTATTGGTAAATGCACTATGGAGTGTGGATTAGTGACCAATGGTTAATACATTTTGGTTTGTTTGTTTGCCCACAAACCTTGTCATGATACCTTTTATCTTTGCTACCGCCGACTTTGGCTTGTATATGTACATGCGTGTGTTGATGCTGTATGTTACGATAATAATCAACACATCTATTGATTATATGGGCGAAATGTTATGTTAGTGTACCACATAAATGTTGTTGTAATAGTTTATGTATTATCATTCGTTGACATGTGCTTTCGATTTATTTGATTAATTTTTAAATTATGAAACTTTAATTAGCGTAACGGTTAACATTCGGTATATATTTATAACGACATATAAACACCGTTAATGTCAGATTATTAAGCACAATAAATGGCGAATGTAACTAGACCTTGGCAAACCAATTATTACACTATAACTGACATGATATTGACTAACTGGTGCCTTCTAGTACTCATGCACTTGATAAAAACCTCGTCCAGCAAAACATATGGGCATTTTTCAACAACACAATTCTCTTAAAGTATTGATATTCTGGCCTTTTAAATTCCCGGAAATAGCGTTCATGTTTATAGACGAGGTATAATGCTGTGATGCCATTATGGACACCATGTAGCATTGCCGGAGAGGAAGAACATTTGGGGATTTGGCTTGTCTTTAAAAAAGATAGGAAAACCACGCAATTTACTCTGTGAAACAGAGTGATCCTTGATATCAACACGGCATTAATGTTTCTTAATAATGGACGCACAATTTTCTGCGTTTTTTTCAAGACAATTTTCTCAGAAGTTCAGCTATCCCTACAGCAAAGCGCAAATGGTTTATCCATATACAGGACGAACATAAATAAATTGTTTATTATCTATAAAATATTTTCTTTTTAACATCTGTTCGACAAACAGATATAAAGTGACAAACGGAAATTGTGCAGACCCAATATTCGTGTGACATGATAAAGATTCTTGTAGGAAATGGCATGTTTATGATAACAATCCTGTGAAACTGAGTTTGGTTGTTAGTACTATTGAATAATATCGGTTTTATAAAGTAAGTCTAGCATTATCCATTTTGGCAGGTTCGGTTGTGATATAAACAATAATGACAATCTAGAGATACAAGCAATGCAGAACACACTATTCCACTCCTCACACTAAGCTGAAAGTTATCAAAATACAAGCAATTGTCATTGGACATTATACAATTTAAAATCAAGAGCAAAAGCATAAATAAATACGTAAACCTTTCCCAAAGCTCATGAAGAGCTCATAAAATTATATAACATTATAATTTTCGTATCATATTTCAAGGAGAATGGTAAGGTTTGCTTAAATAATATACTTATGACTTTGGACTCTACTTAGGAAAAAATAATAACGTTAGGCAAATACTTATATATTGTTTTATTTTTTTTATCACGAAAGGTAAAACATGTATTAATTAATTGAATGATCACACTGCAACTATTAATGCTCAATTCCCTTTAAAGTAAATTATGACAACCATCCGGAAAACGAAAAACACATCATGCAGCAACCGGAACACACTGTAGCAATTACAGAGCAGAGACTGTAGCTCTCATGAAGGTAGTTTCAATGATTAAAGACTCGACTGAAGCTGTCAACTCGGTAGTCTTCCTTACAGATGCCATGTCCGTATTGGAAGCCCTGACCAACAACAAGGTTCCTCAGCTTGCAAATGCATTACAAAGAATCAGCACCAACCTAAACGTGACCCTCCAGTGGATCCCAGCACACTGTGGAGTGGCCGGAAACGAAGATGCTGACCAACTGGCAAAACAAGTTGCTCAGTTAGAACAGCCACCTGTGCAAGTAAGCTACAAGGAGAAAGTGACCATCATTAAATTACCCGGCCAAGACAAGAGGCAGATGCATATCATCTCCTAAGCAGGGCAGAGCAAATGATAATAGTCAGACTCCTATCAGGGCACAACAGACTCAATGCACGCATGCATAAGAAATACAGACTGGCCCCGTCACCGACCTGTCCGTGTGGCACAGAAGACCAAACAGCTGAACACATCCTCCAAAGATGTAAACGTCACGACCAGGAGCGAGCTACAAAGTGGCCCCAGGACACAACCCTCCACCAGAAACTTTATGGAGACGTGGATGACCTGAGACGGACCACATCATTTATCGAAGAAACTGGTGTGATCGTGTAGAGCGAACGCCAAGAAGAAGAACAAGATGACAACCATACATGCAATAGAGAATGATATTAATTCGAATTTGTTTAACGCTTTTGTCAGATTTGAGAATATATAAGATGCATATACCTTTTGAAAAGATGAACAAAACATGTTAATACCATTCAGTTGTTCAGTCGTCTAAATGTATCAGGTAGTCTCGGTTGCAATGGAATGCGTGTGCATTTGCGTAATTCTCCTAAGAATTGTTTGATTAATAAATAACAAAATAGACGGGAATGCTCATTCAAAAGAATGAACGAAATGACCAGTTTCGGGTAAGATTGATTATGAATAATTCCTACCCAGAATAGTGTTCACTGCTCGGAATGACCCATATTCAAAATTAAAGCCAAAACAATCAAAAAAGCTGTCTTTTTGAAGTCGAAAGGAAACGAAAACTGTGTTCATAACTAAATTACCGCTCTTTCCAACCGAATGCACTGGAATAGCTGCATGCGCTCAGATAAGTTCCGACATATCTACCTTGAGACCAACATATGCAAACGGAGAAGACTAGTTTAGTAGCAAGAAATACGTATTATTATGCTTTTGATGGCGCAAACAATGTGAACAAGACGCCTTTATGCAAATTTAGAATAAGAAGTCTCTTTCACGAAGTTGATTCTGGTAATGACGAAATAATCTACTCATCACAGCTTAGTTAAACATTTTACATATTACAAAACGGTTGTGGAACATGCGTGTATATCACGTTGTCAAAAATACTCAGGTTTAAAGTGTAATTTAAATACATGGTACACATGTTATGTAACAGCGGTGGCATAAATCTAACTATTTGCAACAATATGCTACCATTTGTTTACAATATGTTTCCAATTTATAAAAATGATTTTAAATGCTTAATAATATGCTACAATGAATTACAACATTACAATTTGTGATAAAAAGTAACAATATGTATCAATATGTATCAATTTGTAGCAGTCTTGAACACTGTGTTACTGAGTTTTTAATGAGTTATTATGTGTATTATTGTAAATGTGTTTGAGGTCAAGACAATGAAGAAAACCAGCTTTCTATATCGTATTTTTAAAAGTGTATATTATATCAAAGCACACTCCTTAAGAAGTCGTTGTAAATTTCCGTCTTTCACTTATCTTTTACGGTATAAGCGAATTTGGCCGATAGTTTGTTACACTATTCAAAACGACTGGCGTTAAAGGAATCCCATAACAAGATTACAGACTGTGGGGTTTTAGTCGTGTCATTCTTAGAAAGTAAGAAAACATTATATACTTATTCAATATTTAAGAACTTTTCAAAACTATCCATTTGTTAGGTAATATTGAACATGGTTTGCATCAAGCCTAAGGACACCTGTCTATGCTCATTAAATCTCCATTTACAATTATTTTTTATTTATAACAAATTTCCCTCATCAATAAAAACACAACTTCCGGCTTCCGGTGTCAACAAATCAAATTTTGAATCTCTCTCGTAAAAACATGTTAGTTGTGCCTTCAACTAAGTTAACCTCAACTTTATCATAATGCAGAATTGTCTAATGGGTAAAGGTGATAAAACTTCTATTGTCTTTCCTACCATAGATCTAAATAGTCCTAATAAAACACAAACAAAACGGATTCTTACTACAAAAACGCATGGCTGTCTCCCCTGACAACACGAAACTCGACAAAAAATCCGGATTTACTACGGACTCTGAATCTTAGCACGAATCTGTAAGCACTGACGGGTCAAGTGTCGATTGGTTTTCGCCCCATAACACCTTCGATACTCATACAGCTGTACCAGTTCACACAATGTCGAACAGCAGTAACCATGGCGATAACCTTGACTCAGCGCTCGTTGATAAAAACTGTGTGAACACTCAACAGTCTTAACAGTGCCAAAGTGCCCCTCAGCTATCACCACATCTAACAGGTGCACATGATCATCACTATGTTATGTCCTCTGAGAGGCAGAACCCACCATTCATGACCTCCCCACCCACCATGCAGTCAACCCCTATACAGATGGTTTCACAGTCATACATAACCGACTTTGATCTGCAAAGAATTGTGCACACATTGAGAATCTCCCTCCGAGATGAAATCCGTGGGCTGGTCCAGGCATGTGTAGCCGAGCATGTCACCACTCTGGTAAATCAACTCAGTGCACTGAAACAGTCTGTAACCACCTTGACCAATAAAGTTGCTGACCTGGAACAAGACAGATTTCGTCAAATCAAGGAAACATATATCTCTCATAACACCATGTTTTAATTATCAATTGGAATCTTAGCTGCTTGATATGTGTATTCTATTTTTGTAAATAAAAATACTTGTTTAGACTTTATGTCTTGCCATGAACAACCAAATGTAATCAATGTATAATACAATATATCATTGCTGCTTTATACCATATCTAGGTATATGTACATACTATGTTAAAATTATCATTTATGTTCAGCATAGTTTGTTTCTATAATAGCCATTATGATTTCATTTTTTTTGTTGACATAAACTTAAGTTCAAATACCAGTGCTATTACAAAAAATGACATGTAAATATTATAAACATATATCCTCAAATGCTTTATGTACAATATTTACTAAACATGTACACACATAAACACTGCCTACAGCTATCTTTAAAAACAAATGTACACTCTTTACATAAGATTTACACATATACATAGTTGCATCATCTCCAACTTATAAGTTATATTACTCGCGCTTACAAAACAAATATCTTTAAAATGTGTTTCATCAAGTTACAATCATTCATTATATAAAAAATAACCAGATCTGACCAGACTCTTCTAACTACCGCGTGTCATTCTATCATTTTACTATGCAAATATAGATCTTACCTTACTCAATTCTTGTTCACATCTATCCAGATGCTGCTTTCAATTGTGATGGGCAATCAAGCCCACACCAACTGGTAATTTATCCGAAAATGTATAAATCCACATGTTTTAACTATGCTCATCTACACTTAAGCGAACACACATTCATCCACTTAAAAAAAAGTCAACATCCACTTATTTAAACGATTCAATGTAGATGTACCTCATTATTATCCATTACGCCCGTAATGATTTTAATCCGAATAACAAAACACTCACCGATAACTTGTGCCTATTTGTAACGTACGAATCGATTCGTCGACACACGCCAGGTGCACATGTGTGGACTAATTTAGTTTGCGGAAATCGTGCACTTTCTACCTACACTGACGCCCTTTAAGCAAAAGGAGCAACGCTTTTTTGTCTTTTTTTATTTCATCAATATAAAAGTTAGTGAACACATATGCGCACATAAAAAGTCCAACACTTACCCAACATTTGAAATTGCACAATTGTATAAATTAAAACAGCTTCTAAACACAATTAAATTGATAATATAACTTCTTCAAATCGATTATTTTTTCTAAAGTAGCTTGCATAATTGACTACTCAACGGCATGCATTGTCACTTTAACCGACAACCCTGTTAACACGCCGCTTTGGCAAATATTTACATGTATTCAACACGCTCTGTGAAGAGATCGTAATAGTTGTTGGCCTCACTGACAGTTCCAGATTGCGTACATTATTTTAAATAATAAAATATGTTTCTTTCTCGATCATTGAATACTAGCACTATTTTGTTTCATCCTTTAGACAACCAAACATATAACTATGTCTAATGAGGTTTGTAAAATCCATTCAACACATAACGCATGAGTAATTTTCTTGCCTATTTTTATCATTCTTCTCTTTTCAATATTCCTTTTTTCACTTTTTATGTTCTTGCGGGTCGGGCGCACGTTATCTATTCCTCATCCAATTATCTCTTTCATCCGGGCATTACATAATGTTCACCGATATAGGTTTATATAGGATGAGGATAGGATTGTTCTATTCCATCACTATGAGAACAAAAGGTCTTAAACAAATGAACATGTTCGAACTAGTGTGTTGGCTGGCAGTCCTACTTCGTAGAGGAGGCGATGTTCATCCAAATCCTGGACCTGACAGCTCCTTTGGTATATCTTCCTCATCTGTTGGTACTTCTTTCGCATCTTCAATATCCGATGCATTCACGAATTATCTAAGAATTGTCTACTACAATGTACAGAGCTTCATCACCAAGAAAGATAGTCTTTTTGCAGACCTTAATGGCTTCGATATTGTAGCTTCTACTGAAACTTGGCTTAGTTCAACAGTTGACAACGCCGATCTACTTTTTTCCGTCATATCATACGCCGGTTAGAAGGGATAGATCAAACGATCCCCATGGAGGCATTCTCGTATATAAATTCAGATCTTTTTGTCGCTGAGCGTCCGGACCTACACATAGACGATATTGAATGCTTATGGGTTGAGTTACGCATCAAGGGAATGCGACTTGTATTCGTCTGTTTTTATAGACCACCTAACTCTAGTCCTTATATACTAGAATGCGAAAACAATTCCATATCACTAGCCCTGGATACAGGTATTGATAACATTATCATTACTGGTGATTTTAATCTGGATATGAATAAACCACAGAGTAAAATCAAATTGGACTCTCTTCTCATACAGTATAATCTCTCCCAGATAATTAACGAACCTTCCCATTTCACTGAAAGCTCTGAGTCTATTCTTGACCTCTTTATGATTACATCTTCATTAACAATGTTAAATAGTGGCGTTGGTGAACCTTTTTTTCACCAACAAGTTCGATATCATTGTCCTGTCTACTGCGTTATCAACCTCAACAGAAATGCTTGGTCTAATTTAAAACGTAAAATATGGAGATACAAAAATTGGGACTACAACAAATTACGTCACCTTGTGCAGAACTTCGAGTGGAATAATTGCTGCGACAATGATAAAGACACATATACGTCAAATTTCACACGTCAACTTATCTCATTCTGTGACACCACAATCCCATCTAAAATTGTTACAATAAGGACAGCTGATCCTCCATGGTTACATAATAACATACGAAAGGAAATCCGATGCCGTAAACGTGCATACAATAAAGCTTAGACTTCAAATTTAGACAGACATTGGCGCATTTATCGCCAACAACGTAACCTTGTTATCACTCTCGTCAGATCAGCGAAAAAACTCCACTTCGATAACCTTTGTAAAATGATACACGAACAACAGCATTCATCATCCGATTTCTGGAAAATCATCAAAAACTTTACAAATAAAAATACCACACATAACGAGTTGCCTCCCTTAATTCATAATGGTACCATATATGCGTCACCTCTTGATAAAGCAAATATCATAAATTCATTCTTTCAATCTCAATCTTATCTAACGATACCAAATACACATACGCACCTCCCAAACATTCAACAGTCAGACTGCCCCGTCTTAGAAGATTTCATCATTTCCCGCCAAGATGTCCTAGATTCTATTAAAGTAATGGAAACTGGAAAGGCTTCAGGACCGGACCATTTAAATAGCATAGTCTTTAAAGAAATTGCAGCTGAAATTGCAGGTCCACTTCAAAATCTTTTCAATTTTTCATTAAGTTCTGGTAGGGTTCCACGGAGCTCGAATGAAGCACATGTATGTGCAATATATAAAAAGTCAGATTTTCAGGATGTAGGCAACTATAGACCAATCTCCCCCCTAAGCGTTGTAAGTAAATGCCCTAAGTTGGAAGAATTCTCCACAAGTATATCTTTAACCATTTAAGGGCTTCTGACTTTATAACCCCATTTCAATCAGGTTTTACACCTAAAGATTCCACTGTCAACCAATTGGTCTCGGTTTATCACTCTTTTTGTAAAGCTCTCGATGAAGGCAAAGAGGTTAGAGCAGTTTTTTGCGACATTTCTAAGGCTTTTGATAGAGTATTGCATGCAGGGCTAATTCATTAGCTACAACTCAGTTGCATCTCGGGCAATCTTTTATCTTGGTAACATGACTATCTCAATGACAGAACACAGTGTGTTGTTATTTTCGGTTGTAAATCAGACTCACTGCCTATCAACGCTGGTGTTTCACAAGGGTCCATATTAGGGCCTCTCCTTTTTCTTGTGTAGATTAACGACATTGTGCGAGATATTCAATGCCCAGTGCGCCTGTTTGCAGACGATACTGCGCTTTTATAATTGTCGACAATCCGGTTGATGCAGCCACTCAACTCAACGCTGATCTTGTAAAAATCCATTCATGGGCCGATAAGTGGTTGGTTACCTTCAATCCATCTAAAACCGAGTCATTAGTAATTTCAAGAAAAATCAACCGACCGATCCATCCCCCTCTTTTCCTTAACGACTGCACACTAAATGAGGTTTCGTCTCATAAACATCTAGGTCTGAACTTGTCTAACTCATGCTCCTGGCATGACCACATTGAAATCATTAAGAACAAAGCATGGCCGAGAATAAATCTAATGAGATGTTTTAAGTTTACCCTCGATAGAAAGTCCCTATTAACTTCATATACGACATTTATTAGACCGATTCTTGAATACGCCGATGTAGTATGGGATAATATAACCGCACAGGATGAAGTAGAACTTGAAAAGATTCAACAGGAAGCAGCAAGAATAATAAGTGGTGGAACACGTCTTTCATTACTGCAGAATTTATATAATGAAACGGCTCTGGAACCCTTAAAACAAAGGAGAACGAAACATAAACTGACCCTCAATCTTCAAGATGTATAATTCTCTATCACTAATGTGGAGAGATTGAAGACACATATCACTTTTTCTACATTTGCCCAATTTATAATGAAAAAAAGAGCAATCCTTTTCGACAATCTGTCTAGTTTTTAACCCATAACTTTACAACTACTTCTCTTCGCTGTCAAAGATGGATCATACGAAGAAAATTCACTTATATTCAAACATGTTCAGTCTTTCATCCGAGATAGTCATAGATTTTAACATTACTTCCCCCAAGAACAAACCTGCTCCTGCTAACGATGCCCCGCCCCGCAACTGTTTCCTTTCTTATCGTTACTTTCTCAAGTTGCGATAACTCTGTCACTTTTGTCTCGTTCTTTTTTGATAAAGATTATTACAAACTAATAATTTGGATGTATGTAAACGTTATATCTTTCTTGCCCTACATCACCTTGTAACGTTTTGTATTATTTCCTTTATCATTTTTCATTCCGATACTGTATACTTATATGCACTAATATTATTCCCTATTAATTGTTCCGACATTATGTACATTGTTGTTATATGCTCAATTATTTACACCGTATCAGCAGCATTTCCAAATAACAGAAGAGAGACATAGCATAAGCTTCGAGCTTTTTTCTCAATTCTGTTAATTTACACTTTGCTGTCCTCATGTTAAGCATATTTCGTCATACGTAGATAGTATTACATGCTGTATATGAATAGCTAAATAAATATTGTTTACACCAAATATACAACTGATAACAACCCACTACAAATTCGGTTATAGGAAAATATGGCAAAACAATTTCAATATTACAAGCAATCACAAAGGCATATAACTAACAGTAAAAGAAATAATACACCAATGAAACATATCAGGGAAATGAAAAATCCGGGCATCACATAACAAGTAACTTTCAACCGATCAGAAGAATCTTCGATGAAACAAAATACTATCTCCACAAGCAAGCCGCACATTGACAACGTGACTAGGTAGAGAGATATCATGTTACCATCTACAACAACATATTCCACATGCAAATATATATCGTATGTGTGTAGTTTATGTAGATATGAAATATCAGACGCAACCAAATCTTATGTATTATGTAGTTATTAGGCTTGTTTACGAGTAGTATACATATTCCTATCGTAGCGATGAAATTGTATTTATTTGTTTATTACAAACGTAAAATTACACGAATTGTTTACTTCACAAAAAATCAATAATGGTGTCTATTGTTGATTATACCAGAGTTTAGGAATAACCGATTGCATGCTGAACTCCAAAACTACTGCAAACTGACTGTTCTTCATAAAATGATAAATCAATTTAAATATATCAAGCTGTGCGAAGACGCACCATGACAACTGAATGTGCAATTTATATGTTTGGCAATTAAAAACTAGCATTTCAATATGTGCACTCATGGAAAGACAACAATGCATGAATGTAACGTGCAATAAGGCGAGATTGCTGATTGGTAAAAGAACTACAGAGTGTGGTGTAGTGATCAATTATAAATAGATATTCGATTTGGTTTGCTTCCCTTTCCCTAGCGACAGACAGTGTCGTCAAGTTTAAAAGCTTATTTCTTTACTATTTCCGACTTTTGCCTTTAGTATAAAAATCAGCATATATGTTGGATTATGTACGTACATTCAGGTTTGTATATATCAACACTATATTTTAAACATGACATTTATTAGAATTCGCGAAAGTGACGTTTATATTATGGAAGGTATTAGATTTACCCGTTATTAGACGAATATTTCTTTTATTAACAAGTGTTTTCTGAATGCACCTATTGTAACGGTCTACATTTGGCTGAATACATTCGTTTAAGTATTTATTAAATCCATCCCTTCAAAGATCATTCTCTACTATCATCATCATCATGTGCAACCAATAACTGGTAGGACCTTATACTGGCAAGCCTACCTACTGCGATGGTGAATGACTACATTATTTGTAATAAGCGATACCTTAACAGAAGTGAATCACTAGATATGGTGTCGCCTCGCTGCAAATGATAGCGGTACGTGCAATGTATGCATGACATAAAGTGCAATTAACAAACAGTTGACATGAACACATATGGGAAGCCTCACTATATTATGTTTAAGCTCCTTATGTGACGTGCAATGTGCGTGGTTGTGTTGGTTAAATTAACATTGTGATGTTGTATAGAATTATTCTACTCTGACAGAATAGAATAAATAAGATAAATACTCGATATGCCAGTACATTTAAACAAAGGCGTTATTTAATTAATAATTATTTATTTGTGTTTGTTCATAGATTTTAAAACGTCAACCATGTAAGTAAATATGCGTATTAATCCATTTTTATTTGAAAACTTAGTCCAATATTCGGAACAAAATTGAACAAGAGATCATTGAAGTATTCGAGCATTCAGACAAACGTTCACTGTGAATCCAATTGACCCCCTTGACAATGTAAAGTTCTGCCGTATTTGACTTATATATTAAACAAATCACAAACTATTACAAATGTTTTAACAAATAAAGTATAGTTTATATGAATTTTATATTCTGTATTATATATTGTTTTTTGTTCATGTGTGTTTGTATCTTAAATTATGTGTCGAAGTTGATATCATAGGTTGTTTTCTTTAAAAAAAAAATCCAATTTATCGAATGAGCATTTGAATGCCATACTAAATATTTTTGTTACAGTTATGTAAATAGAATGTGTTATTTTACATCAAACATCATCACTGTCAGCGATGAACGTGTACACAGTCTACATAGTCATATAAAGATTGATTACGGTTAATATTTTATCAGAGACACAATTGTTTTGAAATTAAACAAATAATACATCACGATGCAACGCAAAACGTCTGTAGCAAACGTTCAAGCGAAGTGTGTCCTTCTGCCATAATCACCTTAAGCTAAAATGGCTGTGCTAAAATAAGATTTCTCATTATATGATCTGATTTTCAATCGCCAATATAGCTTAACGTAAGAACTTTCTATTTTCGTCCTCCTCAATACCATGCCTCAAGTTGCTGAATTTTAAGGCTTTATTTAAGGACACATATTAAAGACTTTATTAAAGGACACATATTAAAACCAAGTTGTATTTTGTATTTTTTCCAGTACATTTGCATTAAAAAACTAGATTTAAACACGGTTAGTCTCTTGGCAGCAATTCATTTTCCCATTTGAATAATGCAACTGAACGAATTGAAGTGAACGAACAACTTTTATTCACTGCAACAATTGTATCAATTCTTTGAATCACGATACTATGTGTCGCATTTTATATAAGCTTTATTTCAAGGAGCATGGTCATTTGCCAAATACGATCTGCATGAGTTTAGGTAAACGACGTCCTGTGGCGTTTAATCCACCTAACACAACATACAACCATGATAGAATGTGCTGTAATTCTGTAAAAGAACACGTTTTTCTGTATTACGAAAGAAAATGAAGAGAAAAATCATGTGCATAGAAATTCCCTAAGTATCATTAACAACTTCACAGGTGTGATTATGTAATGAAACACAACCGCTTTGTTTGACATAGGCCTACAATCAAACAACATTATTTAAGTAACTATACATTGCAAATGTGTTATCAACTATATCAGACACAATTTCGAACTTAAGATATTTGATTTTTAAATAGATCACTGCAGACAATTTTCACTATCATAGTGACCCCGTGTTTGAGCATCGATCAAGTGTCGGGAACATTTACTCAGCATAATAAGGTGACACGTATATCATCGCTCATTGTTTCGAACGATCTAATTTGAAGTGCTTAGTTTTTTTTCACGACAATTACATGTGTACTACACAAGTTATAATTTGTTTTACCCATTATTAATATATTGGGAACAGGGTATTTTCCCACTTAATTTACGCGCATTAATACACATAATTAATTGCAACGGAAATATTAAGCAACAGGCAGTGTTAAAGCATCGAGGAACTTATTCCTGGACATCACCTGACCGGCATCGTGCAGAAACTTAGTGCATGTTTCACATGTATATGCGTCAACATTTAAGAGAAACATATTTTGTAAACTAACATAAAGTTTGTTTTGCTGGCCACATATGTATTACATGTGTAAAACCAACGATGTTGTCAATACACTTATTAGTTTAATGAAAATATGAAATATATCAAACCTCAACGATCGTTATGTTGTATGCGATTTACACATAACCACGGACTATTCAATTTAAAGGGCAGAACTTCAGAATTTAAATTTTGCTTATGATATAAATCCATTGTTAAAGAACGAATATATGATTTAAATATTGATTAATTGCATTTGGGACGCCGTAGTACAAGGTAAGTTATCAGTGAAAGCAACACAGACTTTGCAGGGATCTTTAAAAGTATGCGTGTCCACTAGCCCGATCATGTACACTTAGACAAGGTAGAAAGCGTCATAACAACTAATATAACGCGCAAACGAATGAGTTGCGTAAACGATTTTAGCACTTTTGATCGTTTTATTCAGGAAACAAATAGTTTGTATTTGTATATTTAATACAGTACAACATCTCGTGACTAGTTCCTGTTTATCACTACAATAAAGAGCTTACATTCATCAATATGTAATTAAAAGCCCACACACTATGTTACTTTGCTTAACTTCAAACACTTTCAGAAAACATTTAGTTCTTCTTTTGTTTTATCTCTTTCTTTGTGTTAATAGCAGATATCCAGGGGCAGTGTTAAAAAAGCTTAGAAAATATAATATTGTTCCTTGAATTAACTAGTTAAATGTATTGGGCATTTATTTTGTATTGCGAATAAGTCTTTAACTATGGACATAGTTCATGTTTGTAATGGCGCGATTTAATGCGGTGAAACTGTTACACCGGAAAAGCGTGGTTAATCGTGTGTCTAAACAAGTAATATAATGCCCACATTGCAATAGCACTTTCGTCGGTCGGTCCTCATTATCTACGAACTTGATGGAAACTTCATTACGGCAAAGATCACCTTTGTGTGGTATGCATTTACTGTCTTCCTAATTGCGATAACTGGTCGAATAGAATCACAAAACAAACTCCACAGAAAGCGAGTATTAATGGAATGTTAGTAATTATGTTTCTTGGAGAAAAATGTGCAAATTCATTGATAATTTTATAGGCAGTTTTCATTCATTTAAGATGCAATGCCGCAAGTAAAATAATATAGACCCGATCAAAAAACTTAAGCATAAAATAACGACACAAATGTGGTTTCATGAATTAGAGCTTTGGTGTGCCAATAAAGTCACTTTAAATAAACGGGATGATAATGTCCAATCCTACGTCACAAAATGTATACAATATTTTCGAGCTTCTGCTTTTATTCATTCAGATTAGAGCATTTTAAATTTGATTAAAATGATTTGTTTTCATAAACGCACGTTATTTTCAGGGTGTTGTTCCTCGAGAAAGATGGATTGCTTATTTATGCGTTGTAAATTATATACTATGATAAACTTTTTCCATATTAATTTTAAGAACAAATGTGTCAATATGCCAATCTGCGAACAGTTGTAAATACGATGCGCAGCAACACAATATATTACATAGTTCGTCTTTAAAGATATAAAAATATTTCAATTTAAAAAAACGTATTGCTTTAACTGGCACATTTTGGCACTGTTCACAGAGAAATGCCCTTTTAAAAGGAATAACTAGCATGGAATAATGTAAGCAATGCACGTTATCGCCTAGAAAGTTCCTTTAAAAAAAAGAATAACGAAATTTGTATACATTAAGCAATGAACGATTTCATAGATCCCCTTGGTGAGATTATTATGATACTTTAATTAACGTTGATTTACGATAACATGCACTTGGTATGCATTTTGTAGCATTTAACATTAATCACGAAACTGTATTGTCAAATTAACCTTGCCACTAGCTTTGTTCTTAACGTTTGTTTAAATTGGCATTGACCTGTTGGTTCGTTTACACAATCCAGTTAACAAGAAATTCATCGATTAGGAGTCCGGAACATTTATTCAGCATGAATAAAGTGACAACTATTTCATTCAATGGTCGCATCGTCCTCCTCTAGTATTGATTAAGCATCGCACATTATTAATGAACAATTTTATTCGCATTGCTTCGTTTTTGTCTCGACAATTAACCTCAATTGTCTCCCGTGCCAAGCCGTTGGACAACATCATTTGTTATGTTATGCCATTGTCTTTATCAAAGAAAACGGCTTCCCGTAAGAATTGCTTCAAAGTCCTGACCCATAATCGGCTGTTTTATATTGTCATCCATTTGCCATAGTAGGTTCACTAGATTCCGATATTTACCATCATCAATGTCAGCAAATTACTGATAGGTCAATGTAAAACATTTATCAAGACATAATTGGAACTGAATATATGTCGATGTTTGAAAAGTACCAATCGAAAAAACAGACAATGACAAGAATGCTTTGTTCGTTTTAATTCTGACATCTGAGCATCCTCTTTGATGAATGAAATTCATTAACGTAACATTGTATGGTATTTAGCTTTCTTGTATAGACGTATTAAGATTAAGGTTCGCATTAGAAATATATTCTTAAATAAAAAAGAAAAACAACTCAAAACACCGCTACAAGAAATGTTTTAAATATATAATTATACAAATTATATACAATTTAATAATAGGGGAAGTAAATCCGAAACATTAGGTACTACGTTTCATTATCTTAAATATACGGCTTGAATCGACTCTTGGTATTAAGGAACACACATAACACAGTAAAAACATTAGTTATTAAGGATCTGACCTACACCTGCGTAACTCTTTCAAAACATACGATAATCACATATACATAATGCATATAGGAAGACTGAAGAAAGTATATATATATATATATATATATATATATATATATACTGAATTGAATATATATATATATATTATATATCTGAATTGAAAAGAAATCACAAATAAGCTATTCTTAATAAACAGAAGGGTCTAAAATTGAATCATGTGACCAACATAACACTCGTGGTAAATTATTATACAGTCGCAACTGACCTAGCGGTCAACTCAGAATAACGGTCAACTACAGACAATGGTCAGTCTGGACTCCCCCCGACGAAAATCACTCTATATTGCACTTGAGAATAACGGTCAATTGTCCACAATGGCCAACGGCCAGTATGTTTCACTCCAAAAATCAGCTTTGAACTGAAAAAACGGTCACGAGTCAGTGGTTTTGAGTTGCGAAAATTAAACACCAATCAATCTGCGTTGTTGTCTTTTACCTCCGACCCCATAGCGTCTATTTTGCGGGTTAAGAATCTAATTGCGGCAACTGCCTTTGATATGATAAATACGGCCCGCTGTAGGAAAACATATAAAAGGGTGTTAAGAAGGTTTGTTTTCCTGGGATAATAAAGTGACCATAACCGTTTGCATTGATAGCAATTAGTGGCCGCAGTCATATCGCAAAAGCTTGAGCGCGTGACAATATCAATAGATCATTCTCGCTGATAAGGTGTTAACAACAACACCTAGCTAGCGAGTGTTATTGTTAGCAGGCGATAAAAGGATCAGTGATAGTCTATTTTGGCAAAACAGACATTGAATTGCAACTGTTTTAACAAACGTTTGGCAAGTATGCAAGTTGACTTTTCATGTAAAACTCCTGTAATAAAAAATGTCATTTTTAATTTCCATAAAAGAAGCCAACACCACTTGTTTTCGGCATGTCCCGGAAACCTATTTGCGTCGGATCGATTTGCATTGATAAGCTGATTTTGTGATGTTTGTGTACAAATTAATTTGCATAAGTTTTTGGTGTCTGGTTCGTTGAAAGTGAACGATGCTGTTGTAACGTACTTTCGGTTTATAAAAGCGAATCCGAAATACTTTTCGGACGTGACGTCAATGACACGTGACGACGGTAATTAAAAAAATCTTCCAATAGACGTACTACGAACTATCAGATTTACTGAATGAACCTGATGCAAGAGTAAACAATAATATTATCATTGCTAAACTCATAAGTTTAACAAAAGGTTTGAATTTTAATAAATGTATAAGATATAAATTTGTATTATTAAATAGAAAATATTTATGTTATTAAAATAAGTTATCGGCAATGAGCTTTTGTTTGCATTACACGGTAAGCAAACGACTTGTAGTGGTAATGTCCTAGCAATAGTACCATCTGACCAACGATCTAAAAAGTGGTCATCTCAGAACAACGGCCACCTGTCTGCAACGGTCACTGTGGTCATTTTCCTTGACTGACCGCTGTTCTCAGTTTCGTCTGTATGTCGAAAATATAATATTAAAATTATTAAAGACTCGAAAGGTATAATATTGCTTAAAATAATAGACACCAAATTATAAATGGGAAATTAGCATAGCGTATCCTGGTGATTATCTGCGGTTTAAAGGTCTCAGTATTTTGAAATGGGGCAGTTGTTAAATGTGTAGAGGCTCATTTGCAGATTCGTTGTAAAATGTTTACCATTATTAAAACCCATACCGCAACTACTGTTTACGAAAAAGTAGTTTTGTGCTTTAGTGAGTAGCACTAATTTTGCAGATTTGCTATACCGGTACACAATAATTTCAAACACGCGGACAATTATCTACGTTAGATTAAAGAAAATTCTGTTTTAGGATAACGATAATATTTTAATACAGCATGAATACATCGCGAAAAAGGTCCATAACGCTCTGCAAAACGCTTGGAAACATGTAATGATGTGTATGTTTGTCACTTATCATGTATTTAGTGGTATCTTCAAGCCATACATGCTGTTATTTCGTCGATAATAATAGTTGATTAAAATACAATTGAACAAAAATTATACATGAGTTTTCTCCAAAACATTCCTTGCTCATCCTATGGTCGATCGCATTTGCGATGAATGAGTAATACTAGTTTCCCGCATTCGACAATATAAACAGATAAGCTGAGTTGTGAACATGTTTAAATGTACACAATATTTAAAAACAATATCAATCCGAACGCACGTAATCATTAAATATGCATTTTGCAAGGCACAAAGAACTAATAAATTCATCACGACCGTTTTTTTTAGATTTGGTTCTTTTGGAAAAATAAGCAACTACAATTACTTTATATTCTTTAAGTTTTAATTAAGAATTTGAATTGATAAAGATGACTATATTTGACAATTGTCCGAGAACAACTAAACAATCCATTATTTTGTAATATGGGAATGTTTTAATTTCTCAGACAAATGTAACATGGCCACGATAATTTTTTTAGATCCATGCATACACATTATAAGTGATTTGTTTTGAAGGCATCGTATGTAATATGATAATGATTGAAGACATGTGCAGCATTCATAAACATACACATTCATGCAAATAATGTATTTGAGATCAAAGGAATAACTTCAAACGGAACTTATCAAAATTTATGTTGTATGCTGACTGTTATTTCTAATTTCAACATATCTATTGAACTTTCATTTAACCGTAACTTCATTAATTTTACCAATAACTTGCGCTGATTTGTTTTAAATCTTCTTACAAGTACTTTATGGACTCTATTTTTGACCTAATAACTTGCGCTGATTTGTTTTAAATCTTCTTACCATTACTCTATGGACTCTATGTTTGACCTATTATATTGCACTACAGGGACATCACTTCTTTATATCATTTTTTTTTTCCGTAAATATATATATCAATAACATTAACCAACATAATGTTCTCAATTACTTTTGCTAAACATGACGACATCGGCCTAAGACCATACGTTTGCAATAACCACCTTGTTGAGTTATATGAATCAAAAAACAATATTCGATTTTAATTAGAAGCCGTGAAGGCATTCAATAAAACGTCTCACAACTAGGCTTTCAGCTGCAATGACAGCAACGATTGCGAAATCAGTGACCTCAAAGAATTGAGTTTCCAGTTAGTATTGTTTGCGATCATTCAAATATTTTAGACTAAAAAAGAGGGCACCATATAATCAGTATTCTTATTATGTTTGTTCGAATACATTGAATACACTTAATGAGTCAAACAGTATATGGACAATTTAATAATATACATTAAACGCAGACTATAACCCTTAATGTATTTAAGTCAAATAACTTGCCAATATAATCGCATAAAACACATATGCGAATGATTTTCTACAGTTGGATATAAAACGTATATTCAACACATAGTTACCGTAGGATATTTGCAGTACTCCTTATCACAAGATAAACACGTTTGCGGAAATGCTTATGGCTATGTTCTATTCAATTTGCAGTGTATTGTTCTTTATAAGTTGATTTAATTCTGTTTTGTTTATAATTGTATATGTTTATTATTTAATTGGTTCGAAGTTGTTATACACTTGTGGAATGGGTTCAATTTTAAAATTAATAATAATTGTATATGATTTACATATCCGTTGAAAGACAAGTTAAATTACCAGACAGTAAAATATGTAATATTCCATTTCATCGAGTAATGGAAATAGAAAATAGCACATCAATTTTAATCACAATACCCAAACACGAAGTCGTAATAGTACCAAAAGGACAGTTAGCTGATTGCCGTCTGCGATACAACGGTCATCGTTATTGAAAGTCGGATCTATTACACACATTTGCAAGGTCTGCAAGTGTCAAGATCATCATGGCTTTGGTAGGGCAATTGATATTTTTCTGACCAATGTTGAACTTATAGACTTATTTCATCACTCAAAGACTTTTGGGAAAACTAGCATAGCTTAGTGCCATGTCATGCTGAATGCGATTAACTTTTTTTCCGGTCAGGGTTTTGAAGGAATATCAACATCGTACGCAAGAGGGGGGGGGGGTAATTTATAAATCTACAATGCAAGACGAAATCCCGGAATTTCTAACAGGTTCGAATATTTTTTATTGGTATGTTTATATATTATTATACTCTTAGAATGTCTAGACATTAGTCACTCGTATGTATTGGTCTAATATACTCAATACAAAAACAAATGACATACAAGTACTATTCTTAACTAGTATATCTTACCTTTAAGCTAAGCAGTCATGGTTACGTTTGTTGTATCGGTGTTGTCCATAAGCATTTAGGTGACCTGTACACCGGATATTGCTGCAGACGTCATTCATATTTACGTGGACTTTAAATGCATATCGAATATACCGATTAAAAGAAACACATGGGCTTGTTGAAACTTTGTAAAAAGGTTATCCGACATGATTTGGTCAGGAGTGTCGGTTATCAGTTAAAAACAATACACACTATCATACAGTTTATTTCTCAAGGTGTTAATTAAATACTGAAACGAATGTAGTTATGTCTAGTGTAATAATGCAAATAAGTTTGAGAGTTTAACGAGAAGTCGATTACGAACGGATGTATGACAGATGGTTGGTTTCATTTATATATATTCAGAACGGTACTTTGTTTGAGTTATACTAGGATTATAAAAGCATTCTTGACTATACATTGTAAAGATCCATATGTTTAAATATGTTGAAATATTCTGTATGTACATCTAGATGTCAAATGCAATTAAATATTGTTTTGTGGAGAAAGAAACCAGTGAAACACATATTAAATTTAAAACGTTATCTTATGATCGGACTAACAATTAAGATTACTTTGTAAAAAAAGTGTTTACGCTATACGTCTGAGTACCATAATGGAGAAGTTTTCCGTCATGTTTATGCACACACATAGTAAAATGTGTGCCACCATCCAACAGTTTAACAAAAACAAATAGATCCAATAAAAACACCGAGGTCATACTGATCGTCATTATATCGGAACTTTAATACATATTCGCCATCATCGCCATGTTTAGTATTTGCACCACCAACATCATATAAGGTGTCATTCAGTTGAAGCAGAAGAAGTCATCACTTCATATAAGAAAGTATATGACATTCACTTATCAGAAGTGGTTTGTCTTCCCCATACGTTATACAGGAACTGAATCTATTTATGTCATCTGCAAAAAGCAAAAGGTCTGATTGTTTCGTTTCGTCTTCGCGTGTTGGTTTGTCATTAGGACGCTGCGATCACTAAATGTCGTGTTATTACATTTTCATACATACATCACATGTCACTTGGGCATTACAATGTTGCAAACAAATTGCCAAAGTAATGTCGAAGAAATTGCGTTCTTTTGTTCGATCATTAAGATGCGGTCGATATGCTAGGTTTTCTAGACATAAAAGGGACCAAGTGAAGCCTGATTATTGGTGAAACACGAAGATCTCGATATCGGCTGTCTTAAATTGAGATGGATTAGGCGAGCCCCGCCGCACTAACAAGGTAATCCACGAGATTACCCTGGCTTCCAATCTAGGTAAAAGCCGTCTTGTGTCGTTCATTCAATCTTACCCAACATATACGCACAATCGAAATTACTATAATTATGTGCAAGTACACGTTTTGATATTTGATTGCCAAACATGCAGTATTCGAGGAGAACATATAGAAACTAATCATGACAATTAATATTCCTTACGTATAATTAACAAATAGTAAAGTGTGCTTATGTTATGAAGCAGAACCAGAATATTTGACATTGGCATTACCATTTAAACAACATTATTTTTAAACTCACAGTGTAAATATTTTTCAAATACATCCGGCAATATTTGGAACCCTAAAAACATAACAATGATTACTGCATCACATTTTAACAATCATACTGATCCCATGTTTCAAGCCTCGATAAAGTGTCGGGAACATTAACGCCAACGTTATAATGTGACAAAAATTTCAAGCAAAGGTCGTATTGTGTTAAGAATGGTAAATCATCGCACATTGCTTACGAACGATCTGTTCGCATTGGGTGGTTTTTGTCTCGACAATTAACCTTTGTTGTCTCCCGCTCCTAGCCGTTTCGCAACGCCATTTGTTATGCCATGGACTTTAGCAAATATGACGGCTTTACGTAAGAAATATTCCACAGAAGTGATCCATCCAGTTGCCATATTAGCTGTTCTAGATTCCGATATTCAAATGTCATCAGATTGTTGATAGGTCAATATGAACGATTTATCAAGACATAAATAGAAAAATCTGTTTTAGGAAATGAGTATGTGTCGGTGTTTGAATAATGCAACCGGAAACGAAATAAAATGTCTTAAATAAAACATAATAAAACAATAATAAATAAAAAAGCTTTGTTGCTAGACCGTTTTCACTGTTCATTAGAAAAGCATTATTTTGCAAAAGCGTATAACATCTCATAACATTGATACAAATAACACATGGAATATACAAGTCTACAAATTATACAAATATGATGGTTTATATTTTGGTGGTGGTGCCTACGGTTTAAAGGTTACAGTATTTGGAAATGCGATCCGTTTCTCTTAATCATTATAACTGTGTTAGGGAATTTGTTAACTGTCTCGCGGTCTATAAGCAGATTCGAGGTAAAAGATTTACCATACTGCGACTGTATATGTTTATTATTTAACTCGGTTAAGAAGATGTTCTGCACTAGCTTGAACGGTTTCAGCGTCTATGTAACATGATTGTACTATTGTTGAAAACGTTAAGTCCAACGAAATAAAACTATTATAAATATGTGTACATTAAACCTTTTTATAAATAACAAATACAGTCATTACATTAGAAATTTCACAGTTAGTTATTTAAAACTGGAATTTTATGAATACTTAAAAGGAAACTAGTTTAGGAATTGTACTGTTCGTCAAAGGCCGTCTAGCAAAACATAAATTCACCAAACCAGCAATGCATTATCTATTCCGGGTAAAGGACGCACAATTCACCGAGTATTTGCATTGCAATCATTGTAGAAGTAAAATTAATTCCGTTGAAATCATACCCATCATTTGTGCATGTAAGACGAATCTAACAACGAGTAAGTTAGGATTAAAATTAATAACACTTGTTTTAATCAAAGTTTAAATGAATGTCAAGCATTGTTTGTTTATATGTGATAGCATGACAACAATACGATTTCTGAATAACTTCGTTTGTATCATAAAATATTTCAAATATAAACATTGTTTCGGCGTGGTCCCTGTAAAATTGTATTCTGTTTGTTAACTAAACTATGTGTTTGCCTCAATGCAACACAGTTTTGTTGGCAACGAAAAACCATTTTGCTATTTTCATTTCGCTGTGGAGAGCAAATATTATATTAATTACTTTACATGGACTTATAAGAGGACCATAACATTGGTGTATATTAATACCGACATATCTGAAATTGGTGTTTTGAATATATGTCATTTACTCCAATAATTTCGTGTTATTAAGAATGATAACATGCGAATGTGCCTTGTACTATTATACACCAGTTACAGCACAGACTCATGCACTTAATAAACAAAACCTTGTCCAGCTCAGCTTTTGAACAGTTTCCAATGACGATTTCTCTTAAATGGTATTGATATTCTGGCCTGTTAAATTCCCGGAAATAGCAAGCAGTTTTTTAACGTGGAATAATGCAATCAAGATCGATTTCAGAAGAATTCATCTGGCAAATCTGATTTCTCATTGGTAGATTTAGACAATGCGCTTCTCGCAGCTTACACAGTGTCATTATCGACCACATGTGGCATTAACGTAGAGGATAACCATTTGTATATTTTGCGTGTCTTTCAAAGAGAAAGGAAAACCAGACAAATTAACTCAGTGAGGCAGACTGATCCTTGAAATCTACACGACATTGACGAGTGACGAGTCTCAGAAATTCAGTAAGGGAAGCGCATTTGACCGCGTTTTTTGAAAGGCAATCTTCGCAGAAGTGAAGCAAATTTATTCAAATCACGTTATTGATGTATGCATGCACAAAGCGAATATCAACTCATTATGTGTAATCTATAGTATATGTTCCTTGTGACAGCTTTCTGGAAAACTGATATAAAATCCGTTAAGTGACAAACGGAGTATTTGCAGACTCAATCTTCGTGTGACCTGATAGGAAAGAATCTTTTTGGAAATATCACATTTTTGATAAAATAGATGTTTCTGGGAAACTGCGTTTGTTGTTTGGTTCAACTGAAAACATATCGGGTTTATAAAGTAAAATTTTGGTAGATTTATGTAAGTATGGTTGTCGTATAAACATAATGAAAGTCAAGAAATAAAGACATTACAAAAAACTGACTACAATCAGTAGCGGTTTGTCATGGTACGTTACCAATTTACTATATAAGAAAGAACATAATATACAAATCCGCACACTAAGTTGAACATAATTTATAATACAAGCAGTTGTTATGGGACCTTTAATAATTAAAATTAAATAGAAAAAAAAACACAAAAAACCTTTTGCATAGCTCATGGAATTAATAGTAATGTTTTCGTAATGTTTTACTTGGAGAATGGTTAAGTTTGCTCATACATAATAAAATCATAAATATGGCTTCCAGTAACACACCAATTAAGGAACATAAAACAATAAAGGACACATAATTATGTATTTCCTTTGTCTACAGAAAGGTAAAACGAGTGTAATTTAATTGAATTCTCACAACTAACGGGTACTCTTATAGAGATGGTTATGTATGACAATGGCAACTGCAATGAAGCCTACTAGTATCAATTCGAATTTGTTAAATGTTTTTGGATGTGTGTTGTAAAAAATAAAACTACAAGTACTTTTTGCAATCACCAACAACACACACTAACATTAAACGGTTTAGTTGTCTGAATTACTGTGATGTTCTCGACTCCAATTGTTTGCGTGTAAATTTGCGTTATTCTCCTAAGCATTATGTAATTAAAACAATAACATTACATAAAGGAAAAAATAACTCATACGCTTGAACGACATGCACGGTTTCAGTTAAGATTAACGATGGATAATTTGGACGCAGGATATTAATCACTGCTCTGAATAGTTAAATGATATTATAGGGGTTACTGAAAATATGATTTACTCCAACACTACTCCAGACTGCCATTTCTTCATAAAAATGTAAATCAATTTGCATATACCAAGCTTTGCGGAGACGCACCATTACAAGTCGACAAACCCACAAAAGGCATGCGGCACTTTGAATTGAGTCTTATAAATTACATCGTATGTCTAATGTGTCACTTACAGTGTTAATACTATCAATCAGTGTCAATATGTTAACTTAGTTTAAATATGCAATACATATTTATGTATTACTTCACTAAAGGCAAAGTAGATTTGATTCCTTTCAAAACGAATCCGTTGTAAATGTGTAAATGTGAGAGGTTGAATCTTCATATATAGTTTCGTTCTTCTTGGTATACACACGGATACGTTTCGCATTATATGTTAGTTCTGGACGTTGAAGTATGTAGTGTACGATTTAGTAGAATACAATTAAATGTAAACACCAGTGTGGCGATTATAAATTATTTAGTTTAAATACAATCATTCGCCGGATGATGTCGAAATGGAATAAAGGTTTACTTAACAATGTTCGACTAGCTTGGATAGCGTGGGTGCCTTAATGGGTTTGATTTTCAGAAAAATGGGCCCATAAGTCTTTATAAAAGTTAAAACTTCAAACAGGATTCCATTTGTTTTATCATCTGGCAAAATATAATCTATTTTATATTTAATTATCAACGTTGTCCTAACAGAAAACTTAAATAGAAGGAATAATGAAATTAATCTCCGGAGATTTATGTTTGTAATTTAACTTAATACGTTCGGAATTCCATTGTAATGCATTACAAAGGCTTGTTGACCTAAGTGTCCCGGACGACCTACACTTTCTCATATTGATCTGGTGTTTCTTGGTTCTAAGCATTCACGCTCGTATTTTAAATGCTAAATATTCATGATGTTTTGTCTGAGACGGTCTATCATAAACGTAATCTTCGATACAGCAAAAACTTAATAGAATAAGAACGGTATTTAAATAACGGTACGAATAAACACTTCGGCGGTGTTGTCAGATTTTTCAGACACATATTTCGCAACACGGCGTGATGCTTTATCTATAATTCATGAATCCAGTATTAATTAAAAAAAGCCACTGCTGTGTGTTTTCCTAAATTAATCTTATACAAAATGAAACATACTTGACAATACAATAACAATCCCGTGAATGTAAACATTATTCAAATAAGTGTTCAACTATAACAATACCTTTAAGCATATCCTTTTCCGATCATTCATTGTTTAGAACCTTTTGATTTATGGAACAGGCTGAGCCTCCGGTAGAGTTAATATAAAAATGTCCCGAGTTTTGTGTTTGTTCCGTATATGTTCCTTTCATCGGACCTACTAACAAGCCAGGAGATAAATTGTACCCCTCTTATAAGAGTATATAATTCATGATTGATTAATTGATTGATTGGTGATGATAATGATGATGATGACAACGACGACGATGATGGTGACGATGATGACGACGATGACGACGACGACGACGACGACAATGATGATGATGATGATGATGATGAAAATGACGATGATGACAATGATGATAATGATGATGGTGATGATGATGATGATCATGATGATGAAGATGATGATGATGATGATGGTGGTGGTGGTGGTGGTGGTGGTGATGATAATGATGATGATGATGATGATGATGATGCTGATGATGATGATGATGATGATGATGAAGATGATGATAATGATGATGATGATGATGATGATGACTATGATGATGATGTTGATGATGATGATGATGATGATGATGACCGTTGCTTTATTATGCACAAACTGCAACATAAGCTAAGATGAAGGGAGTTTTGCGAGCAACACAACTCCTCCAAGCACAAATAAATCCAATCATCAACAGTTGAGTATCTATTCCTAGTAAATGAGGCACAATTCACCAAGGTTCATGGTAATTATTGCAGAAGTGAAATGCATTCCGTTAAAAGCATACCGTCATTTGCACCTTTAAGTCGAGCCTAACGACGAGCAAAGTTAGATTTAAACATTAATAGCACTTAAAAATGCAAGTTCAAATGGCTGTCAAGCATTATGGGTTGATATATGTGATAGCATGACAACAATACAACTATGAACACGAAACGTTTGTCTTTGAGTTGCATTATTTATTTTCTAAGTATGCGTGATAAGTCAAGTATGATAAAAGATTCGCCATTATTTCCTTTTCAACCAGATCAAATTGAGTCTTAAAACACTAAATTAAATTTACACTATGTTATAACACACACATTCACACACTAAATGCAAAAAGCTTGCCAATAAACACTTAAGCAATACTAGTTAAAATTGGCCGACATTACCATCATTCTATTCATGAATGTAAATGAAGTATGTCGATATTCATAACATTATTTGTGTTCACTTTGAACAAAAACTACGAGTATAATATATCAGATATTGTTTATTTCTATGTAATCGAACTAATCATAGTGTAATCCGTGGTAACGGAAAATAGAACTTTTGATATAAAAGGGAAACTTCTTTTTTTTTGCTTAACGATCGTTCTCCTTAATGGTATATCGTCAGTTGTTGTTGTTTTTTTAATTGAGAATATGATAAGTTGTATAAAAAGGGATAGATTTTATTTAGTCGTCTTATGGCTGAAAGTTAAACATTTCTTTTTTCGATGTCTTATTTTTACCAAATGTTGTTCCTATATAATGACTTTGTTCTGAATAATTTCATGTGTTTACTAAAATATATGTTTGCATCATTGCCACATACATTTGTTGGCAAAGTAAACACAATTTGCTATTTTCAATTCGCTTTGGAAAGCTAATATCTAAGTCATTATTGAACTTACACGGGTATATATTTACACCGAAATATCTGACAATAGTTTTGTCAATATGTGACATTTCCTCCATTGATTGCATATTATTACGCATTATAAAAGGCGCATATAATTGACCCTTATAACACCGACACGATACTTACGAATCTAGCTGGCCATGCACGTAATCAATAAATTCTTGTCCAGCAAAGCTTGGGGAAAGTTCCCAATTTTAAAAATTCTCTAAAATAGTACTGATATTCTGGTCGGTTAAAATCCCGGAAATAGCGACATGTCTTTAAACGTGGAATGATGCTATCAAGAGCCATTCGCGAAACATTCGTGCGACAAATCTAATTTCTCCGTGGTTTATTTCGACAATGCGCAGTTCGCAACTAAACACTGTCATTATGAACAACACGGGCATTACCTAAGAGGAAGAACATTTGGGATTTTGCTTGTCGTTCAAAAAAAGATGAAAACCACGCAGATTAACTTAGTCACGAAGATTGATCAATGGACTCAACACGACATCAATGTTTTCCGGAAATGGACTTTTAATTTCCCGCTTTTTTTCAATGCAATTCTTGCAGAAGTGAAGCAAAGTTCCGTCCACATCTTGTTGACTTTCACTTACCTTTCACAGTATAATCGCATTTGGTCGATAGTTTGTTACACTATTCAAATCTGGCGTTACAGGAATGCCATAAAAGACCCTCCAACTTTGGGGGTTAATCGTGGGACCCTGAGTAAATCAGATTTTTTTTTAATACTAATTCAACAATTAAGACATTTTTCAACATCACCCATGATTCTGTTGTATTTAACATGGTTTGCATCAAGCCTAATGATTCTGTCTATATTCAATAAATCTCCATTTACAACGATATGTTATTGATACCAGATTTCCCTGTATCACTAAATATACAACTGATAACAGCTCACTATAAATACGGTTATAGGTAAAGATGACAAAACAATTATATTACATACGATCATAAAGGCAGATAACAAACAGTAAAACAAATTATACACCAATAAAACACATCAGGGGAATTAAAGGACCGGACATCAAATTACAATTAATTGCCAAAGAATCAGAAAAAGAATCGATGAATAAAGTATTATATCCACAAACTCAAACCTTGGAATTAAACAAATTGTTTACTTCACACATTATCAATAATCCTGCTAATTGTTCTAGGTTGATTATAAGAGAGTATATTAGTTTGTTATAACATGCTGAACTCCAAAACTACTGCAATCTGCATTTTCTCACATAACAAGATAAATCACTTTGCATAAATCAAGCTTTGCGGAGACGCGCCATGACAAATGAATATGCAATTTTTATATAGGACAATTAGCTTACAATTCGATATATGCAAACATGGAAAGACTATAATGCATGAATTAAACGTGCAAGAAGGCATGCTGGCTGATTGGTAAATGAACAATGGAGTGTGATTCAGTGATCAATGATAAATACATATTCGATTTGGTTTGTTTTCCCATTACCTAGCGACAGACAATGTCGTCAAGTCTGACAACTTATTTCGTTGCTATTTCCGACTTTGGCCTGTATTATAATAATCATTACATCTGTTGGATTATAGACGTTAATTTAGTTTTTTGTATTTATTATCATTCGTTAACATATCCACTATAGATTGTATGCATGCAATTTATTAAAATTCGCAAACAATGACGTTACTATTATGTTATAATAAGGTTTACTCGTTACTATACAAATTTATATTGTATTAACATATGTTTCTGAAAAATACATGTATCGGTCTATATTTGGCTTAAACCATTGGTTTAGGTACGGATTAAAACCATCCCCTCAAAGATCATTCAATATTCAATAAGTAGCTTTTTGAAATACACATAAATAATATCGTCATAATATTCAACTAATAACTGGAATGACTTGATACTGACAAGCCTACCTTCTTCGATGTTAAGAGGTCTAAATTGTATTTTATAAACTTTACATACAAGAAGAGTTTATATACATGTTAATATAGTGTTATGTTGTTCCAATTTATAGCAATATATTTAATCTATGCATGGTTTACATTGCAATTAACAAACAGTTGATATGTGCACACATGGGCCGCCCTACGTTACATTTTAAAGCTCATTATTTGACGTGCAATGTGCGAGCTTGCTGATTGTTATATGAACATTAGTGTGTAGTTTCAGTAATTATGGTTATCACCAATTCGATTTCTTTTCTATAATCTAGCAACAAACAGTGTTATCGCCTTTTGGAACTTATTTCTGGACATCCACTGACTTTGACCTACGTTGTGCAGGAATATAGTTCATCGAGGGTGGTTCGGTAGTCGAGTGGTAACACTCTGGTCTACCATTCAAGAGGTCCCCGATTCAATTCCTGACCGGGGAACTGGAAATTTCAGAAATGCTTCAAGTATTTCCCATCCAACTAGAGATGTACTGGTATGAAACCCAGGTAATTCTCGCGTGTATCGGTGCTATACACTGAGCACGTAAAAGAACCAAGGGATCTATTCGCAAAGAGCTAGGGAATCGCACCCGGAGTCCTTGTATCTCAATACTCTTCTGCTTGCTGTCTCTTCAGCAAAACCAAAGGACCCCCTTGGGAATAAGTGCTTGCACTTTCATGGGTTATCCTTGACTGCAAAGTCAAAATAAATACATGTATTACATGTTTAGATGTTTACAATTATGAACAATAATAAAGTAAAGGTTGTTTGGGTCGCCAAATATGTGTTATTAGTGTGCGAGCAACGGTTTTGTTATTACACTTATAAGTTAAATAAAAACATGAATATATGAAAGCTCAACGATGTTTCTATTATATGCCATGTTCATATAACACCGAAATAGTCAATACAATGCGAGTGCAGAAATAAAAAATTGTATTTATGCTTTAAGTATAAATCCAATCTTTCACGAACACTAACATAGGTACCAGGAAAGCACTAGTACAACTAACACAACATGCAACGCATATATGATTGAGTTAATATAAGATTCTTAGCACGTTTGCTATTTTTATTCAGGAAACAAAAAGGTATTATTTGTTTTATAAATGGAGTACACAATCTCGTGACTCTTTCCTGTTTATCACTTGAATCAAGAGCGTACATCTATCAATATAAGTAATTAAAAGCCCGCACAATCTGTTACTTTGCTTCTCGTCAACAACTTTAAGAGAACGTATAGTTATTGTGTGTTTTCTCACTTTCGTTCAGTTCCTAGCAAATATCCAGAGACGGTGTTTAACACGCTTTGAAAAAGTATATCAGGTTTCATTGGTTGCATTTATGCGACATTAATCTTGAATTGATAATAATTTTGTATACTATGGATATAATTCATTATTCTTAAACTATGAACACAATTCGTGTGTGCCATGGCTCGTTCTTCTGCGGTGCCACACCGGGTTAGCGTGGTTATTCGTGTGTACAACCAAGTAATATAAAGTCCATATTTCAGTAGCACTTTGGTCGTGCGGTCCTTTTTATCTACAAACTTGATGGCCATTTCATTACGATAGAGATTACCTTTGTGTGGTATCGATTTTGTGTCTCCCTAATAGCGATTACTGATCCTACAGAATCATGAAATAAACTCCACAAAAAGAGATTGTAAATTGAGTTGTAGTAATTAGTGATCTTGAGCAAATGTTGCAAATTAATTGATAGTGTTATTGAGCTTTTTCTTTCATTTAAGATGCAAGACCGCGCGTCAATACAAGACACCCTATCAAAAGAAGACAACTTTCTGTAATTGAACTATGGAGTGTCTTGCAGTGATCAATGGTAAATACATATTCGAATTAATGTGTTTTTCCATTACCTAGCGACAGCCAGTGTCAACAAGTCTGATAGCTTATTTCTTTTCACCTCCGAGTTAGGCATGCATTTATAAATGCGTGTGTTGTTGCTGTGTTCTATGATAACACTCAACACATCTGTTTGTATTATATGTTAGAGGTTTTTTTGTTTAGTGTATCAAATTCATTTTGTTTTAATTATATACCGTTACGCATTCGTTAACATATGCACTCATTACTATACGACTATTATTGTATCATTCGTTTGAATCACGATACAATGTTTCTCTTTTTATTTAACTTTATTTCAAGAGTTTTATGATTTGCCAGATACATTTTTGCTCCAATTAATTGTAGTAAGTAAATTGCTCTGGTGATCAATATGCTCAGTTTTTCAGAAATAAAACGAGAACGTGATTGTGTGATTATTGGTGGAAGATGAAACACTCGAAAATCGGTCATCGATTGAGATGGATTTGGCGAGCCATGCCGCACTAACAAGGTAATACACGAGGTTACCCTGGATACCAATCTAGGTTAACGTCGTCCTGTAGCGTTTATTCAATATTACACAACATACACCCATGATCGAATTGTCTGTAATTCTGTACAAGTACGGGTTTTGCTATTGAAAAACACGCAACGTTATACACAATATATGAATAAAAATAATGTTAAAACATATCAGCAACAGCTACAAAAGTGTGCTTGTGTTATGACGCACAATCCAATTGTTAGACATTGGCTATTTACCATATAAACATCATTGTAGCTTTCGCTACTTTGGCAGCGGGAACCAGGCAGTTTGCGACGGGAACCGGACTGGACGATTCTCCTGTGGGCAATTGATTGTACCTGCGGCCCCAGTGCGTGCTCGCGGTTATACGGGCAGTTCGAGAACAGCTATAGCGAGGTAAAGACGCCATTGTTACTCAGAATCCCTTTTCAGCTAATATACCAGTTCGTAAGTCCCCAAAATGGTGGTAAAAGGTGGCCCAATAATAACCCATTCGACCATAATATTATTAATAAGCTAACATTGCACATATTTTATCAAATATATCAGGCACAATTTCTAACTTTAACAACTTGTGTGCACTACATGTTCAATATCATACTGATCCCGTTTTTAAAGCATCGATAGCGTGTCGATAACATTAACTCAGCATAAATAATGTGAAAAGTATTTAGTTCAAAGGTCGTATCGTGTCTTTCAAGCATTGATAAATCATCGCATATTTTGTACGAACGATCTGATTCTCATTCCTTTTTTGTCTTGGCAATTAACCTCCGTTGTCTCCCATGCCAAGCCATTTGACAGCTTCATTTGTTATGTTATGCAATTTACTTTATAAACGATGACGGCTTTACGTACGAATTATTCCACATACATGACCTATAATCTCCGGTTTAACATGGCATTCACTTGCCATAGTAGCTTCACTAGATTCCGATATTCACGATCATAAATGCCATAACATTTTTAATAGTTCAATGAAAACGATTTATCAAGACATACATACTACAATTTATTTGTCGAAATGAATATTTGGCGTTGTTTGAATAATGCAAATCGATAACGACAGTAAATGACGAGTAGGCTTTGTTCGTAGTGTTGATGCTATCTGTACAACATCTTTTGTGAAAGGAAGTATAAAACGGTAGCATAACTAGTTATTTAGCCTGATTGGTATAAACTTTCTATGTGTGTTGTTCATAATAAAAGTATATTAAACAAATATTTATAAATACTTATAACACCAAAACAAGTTACATTTGAAATATATACTTATACAAATTATTAATAATTGCAAAATAAAGCTAGTTATAAGAAAACAGTTTCATTTATCCTAAATGAACGTCAAGAAGCAACTGTTGGTTTTTACCAAACACACTTATTTGCACTGTAATATATTAATGATGATAATGATGATTAGTGTTTCGCATATTATCATGCTAATGAAGGGAACCTATAATGATTGACTAGTATCCACTAACTCCCCCTATTGTAAGCCTTGGTTGTGTTCTGTTTCGTGTTTCAGTCCCCAGGGGCCGAAACCGGATATTACTCAAGATGTCTTACAGTTGCGCTAAAATTGGAGGATTACTATTGCATAATTCAAAAAGACAAATGTAGTGCCTCCATGGTGGAGCCTACTTCATTCCATTTTTTGGTTGCATTCAGTTTATCTGCGTTGTACACGTTCAAAATGTCATGTCTTGTTATCAAAACTATATTTCAGTTAAGATAAAGTCTAGATAATTTGTATCCATTAACTGGTACAATAATTTTATGTGTGCACACGACATATGAAAGAAATCTTATGTTCAGAGTTTCGATGCACGGACGCTTATGTGCTCAGACTTGAGTGGTGCAAGATATGTCAAGATTATGATTGGTCTAATTATCATAAATTAATAACATATCTGAACTAAAGTGAAGTTTGATCAACTAAAAATTGAAAACCAAAACACTTATAAGGTATGAGACTTGTAACCACTTTCATGGAACAATTATCTTTCTAGATTTTGCAAAACTAGAGAATAGACTTTATACTTTATTTGGAACACTACATCACTCGTCCGAGCACTTTACGATATGTCAACCTAGTGTGTTCCTATGACTATGACAAAGGCAAAGCATTTCCGCTGCTTTTTCCAGACTGATGGATTCAGCAGTTTCTTGCTTATATATAACTTAGATTGCGGAATTATACTTTCGGATGATACACATATACATATAGAGTAATTTGTAATACATTCGGACCTGTCTGTACGTTGGGAATTCTGACTGAAGACAAATATAAGAATAAGCAAACTCAATACGCATTGTAGGTTAATTATAAAGCAAATGAGCAAATCAAATACTTTCTCATTCGTAAAATCTGCATGAATCAAGATTTAATAATTGTATTTAGAAACTTATTAAAGAACACATATAATAACCCATTAATTAGTTTTGCTTTAAATTATAAAACAACAAATATATAAAGACAATATATATGGATTGGCAGATAAGTGAAATTGTTAAAATATATACACTATTTATAAACAAAATCAATGCGAATGTACGTCATCATCAAATATGCCAATTGACAATGATAAAGCAATAATAAACTGAACACTATATATCATGACCACAAGAACGTTTTTATCGGAAAAACAGCAACCAAAACGTCTAATTCTTTAGTTTAGAATTAAATAAACGCTACTATATAGGAAAATTGCCTTAGTCCAGACATTAAATGAGAATGTGAAAGTTGGTATTCCTAAGAAAAAGAGTAGTATTGCCGTATATTATGGTCATGGTTAATTGTTTCAGATCTACGCACATAATGTACAAGCGATTTGTTTGGAAGTCATCGTTATTATTATGACTGATACCGTTTTTGGCATCCACAAGAACACACAAACACACTGATGCAAATACTTAATTTATACGAACTAAAAGGAATGATCTTCAGTGTTCCTAATACCAATACAAGTGATGTTAACTGTTTTATCCTATTTGTATTTCAAGGGATCAAACTCTTGAACTTTACTTTATCCGTAACTTCGTTACCTTTACCAATGACTTGCGCAGCTTTTTAATCTGCTTACAATTACTTATTTGCTCTATGGAAGACTTTTTTAATTGCACTGGAGATAAATCATACTTAACTATTATTGTATTATATATCAATAAAATTAACCTACATTACGTTCTAAATTGAGTTTGCTAAATATAACGATATCGACCGAAGACCATCATTTTGCAATAACCGAACTGTTGAGTTCTATGAACCAGTAATACAAATGACGTTCTTAATCAGATTCCCTGAAGCTATTTAACCGATTAACCTTCTCAACACATGAAGTAACGCTGGAATAATGTCAATGATTGCGAAAATAGTGTATCCAAACGCCGGGGGTTTCATATAGTTATTTTTACGATGAAAAACATATTTTGAAACCAAGAACATGCGTCCCTTATCATTATCAATATATGTTTTTTCGACTACATTAAACAAATTGGAGAAACAATACAGTATATGTTAACTTTAATAACATATATACATTAACCACTGAATATAACCCTTTTCAAATTAAAGTCAAATAACATGCGAGTAGAATCGCATGAATAAAGTATGTAAATAACTTTACACACTTCGATATATTAATTACATGCAACTCAAATCAACTCAACTCAATTTTTTCAATAATAAGGCCTCCGGCCCATAATATACAGTCAACAATAGAAAATCATTAACATCCCTCGATCAGCATTTTGCTTAGAAACGATGAGGTGAACATAAGTACAAACATTTCGAATATTTCTTTCACAACTGGAGCTCATTCATGAATAAAAGTCATTCAGTGCATAATATATAGGCAACAATAGAATATCATTCAGTACAGTACATTCAGTACATACTTTATAGGAAATGATAGAAAATCATTTACATCCCTCGGTCAACATTTTGCTTAGAAATGATTTGGTGAACATAAGTACAAACATTGCAACATACATTTATCACTTATATTTAATTAGTTAAAACAGGTTGACGGTACTCGTTTCGCAACATCCGACACATGTGAGCTGAAATGAATGGCGATTTTTTTATTCGATTCGCATTGCATTGTTATATATTAGGTGACATTATATTGTATTGTTTTTAATTGTATAGGTTAACTATTTAACTTGGTACAACATGTGTTTTACAATTTTCTGAAGGGGTTCATTTGTTACATTAATTATGATTATATATGATTTACATATAAATTGAAAAACACGTTAATTGGTCAGACAATAACATGTTTTATACCTCATTTTATTGAGTAACGAATATAGAAAATATCACATCAATGTCAACCATAATAAACCAAACACGAACTCGCAAAAGTACAACGATGACGGTAATCGGATTGCTGTCTACGGTACGTAGGTCAGCGTAATTACAAATTAGATCAATTACACACATTTGCAAGGTCTATTAGTTTCCAGATCATACTGGCTTTGGCAGGACGAGTTGACATTTGCCTGACACATGATGAACTTATAGACTTAATTCAATACTCAACGACTTTTGCCCAAACTGGCATGTCTTTATAAATGCCAGTTTTGCGTTTTTTCTTTAAGTCGTTTTTTTTTTAAATAAAAATATTAAAACCGAACAAAAGAAGTCGAGAAACAATAAAATGTCAGTTATTGTGTGGTAATTGATAAATCTACTGTAAAAAACACGAACGCCCGTCATTTAGTACATGTACTTAGAATGCATATTGGTATTTATATTTGTTTATCAAATACTAAGTATGGCATGACATTACTCACTCTTATGTATTGGTCACATATGCACAATACACAGAACAATAAATAAAAGAAACGCTATATTCTTAACTTCATACGTCATACATATTTTCGTGGATTTGCAATACAAATCGAATACCGATTAAAATAATAATCCAGACATGTTGAAATACGTTATTTGGCTATCCGACATTATAAGGTAAGGAATGTTGTTTATCATCAGAATGAAACAGTTTAGAACCACCCTATCACCAGTGTTGTATGTTTCCCATGATGTTTACTGAAGACGTAAACATGCGCTTGTGTATAGTGTACTGATGCAAAACATATAGAGTTTAAAGAGAACCAATAACGAACGGATGTCAGCCAGCTGATTGAATTCATGTCTTGCCTTTCAGAAAGGAACTACGTTTCAGGTAAAACATGATTATTAAAACAAACGAGTCTATACATGCCATAGCCCCATAATGCCATATGTTCTATAATCATATTACAATTTCATTAGCTACTTCAAATAAATGAAATGATTTTTTATAGAAATTATTGTTTTATTATTTGCGACACAGCTCAGTGTAGGAATTTTTTGAATACACTCATTATGCATAATCAGTCCCAAGGTTATTAAATATTGATTTTTGAACACATAAATCAGTTAAAACATATAACATTGAATACGAAATAGCATGACCGGAATAATAATTTAGATTAATGTTTACACAACATAAAAACATTATTTCCACATTATATGAACGAATACAATAATGGTAGAGTTGTGCACATACAAAGTGAATATGCTTCACCAGTACTCCACCAATTTAACTGTGTACAACCAACAATAATAGCTATTTTATAAGTACAGCGAGGTAATACTGATCGTTTTTATTGCGGACATCTAAGAAATCATCCCCATCATCGCCTCTGTCATCATTACATTGACATAACCAACATCATTACAGCTGTCATTCAAGTTGCATTTCTAATCACTGACATGACCGACTCAGTTGACTAAGCAGAATGCATCACTCAATATTTATAAGTTAATGACATTCGCCAATCAGAACTGAGTTGTCGTGCCTATACTTTCTACAGAAACTAAATCTATGTATGTCCTTCATAGACGCAAAAGTCGTAATTTTGTTTTGGTTCTTCGTCGGCGATAACTTTCTTCCGTGCCGTTTGTAAGCGGAACACTGCAATCATCAGCGTCCATGTTATTACATGTTCATACAGACTCGCTGTTCGTTTGGGCATTACAATGTCGCTATCATAATTACCAGAGTAATGTCAGAGGAATCGCGTTATATGGTTCGCTCGTAGTTTAACATGCAGCTGCTCATTTCTTGTTAATAAAGGTATCAAGCTGTATTTAATTTTCTATTTCTTATAATCACGTGTACGTGTATGCAGCGCGTGACTGTGTGTTATATCATTATATAATAAGTATTTAATAAATTAGCGTACTTGTAAATGTTGTATTTTTGAAATTTACTCTTCTTGTATCACTTATACTTATAAACGTGTATTTGAGAATGAACTGAAGGAGAATATAATATGATATATATAGTATAATTAGTATATGCTCTTCAAATCTCAATGTATGCATGTTATTGTGTCTTTATAGTATTGAACAATGTCGTATGAATATTGCAACAACCCATAAAATATAATCACAGCACTAAAATAAAAGTTGTGGACACTTTTACACGGGCGCCTTGTATTAGCGTTGTGTAACGGTCTGTCGATTTCTTTTACATAAATTGTATAGTATCAGAAAGCAATTTTTATTTTCAGATTTATTTTGTCCTAAAATTACTGTCTTACATTACGAAAAGAAGATTTATTTATTTAAAAAAAAACACACGAATAAATCCCTAAAAAAAGGGAAATAATTACAATAATCCATGAAAAGGAGAAGCGAATATTGTAATTTGCTAACCAAGCAAGCCACAATTTATCGAAGCAAATATTAAATATGAAACAATAACCACCGCATTTTTATTTTACGTTGGCTTCTTTAAATACATATAATAAACGGTATTAATAATTGCGCTACAAAATAAAATTAGCCTAGCTGCGGGTTGCAGCCGAGAAACGCTTCATGTCGTATTCCATGATATTGTTACATAGCTTACATCTCCTCTACATAGTTTACTGAATAGTGTTCCTATAGTGTTTATTAGCTCAGAATAAACTCCGATTATGGAATTAAATATTATGTTAAGTAACATAAAATCGGTGTGTTGTAAATTTACAATCCTTCGTGTTAAAATACAACGTTATGTGGGAGTTTGCCTATATATTACATTTCAAAACATTGGGTTACAAGATCACAACTAAGGGAAAATGCAAGCACAAATTGTAGTCTTAATTTCGTTAAAGACAAAAACATATCTAGATGCCTTTTTTTGATGATTAAAGAAACCAATAAACATATAATACATGCACCAGTCGAATACACCGCTTCAACCATAATAGTACCTTAAATTGCAAGTTTGTGACAAAATCCCCCTACAAGGACATTTCAGATTGCACTGTGTAAACCATGTAATAGAGATGCTTACGAAATGAGTAAAATAATTAAATATCCTTAGAATAAACATTTGTTTGGGTGTGTTGTCTTCAATATAGTCTGCATGTGATTAATTCGTACGCGTCCCTTGAATGTTAATGCATTTCGTACAATACAACGAGCAAAATGACTGTTCAGAAGTATAAACATTAGTTGTATTCCAAGTTTGAATGACATGTGTGTGAATAAATGTAAACGATACAACAGCAATAAGTCGTACAATATGTTCGTGTCGTGTTTAAAGTTGAAGCAATTGAGTTACAAATTGTTTTCGCAATAACATGCTTATGAAATGTAGTTGGTTTTCAATTGTCCAAAGGACTATGTTCACTTATGGTCGAAAATGGCACTATCGAATTTATTATTTTATATTCCCTTTTGCAGATGGTATAAAAACAAAATGTCAGCATATTAAAACGAGCAAGAGAAGAGCATTTAATCTATACGTTCATTCCAACTTGCCTACCACACTGCACTCAAATATCTTGATTATCATGGATAGATCTCAACCGTCGTATATTCAACCAACAGTCTAAATGCAAGGGGCTAGATAAGCACCAAGAGTTACTCATTGTAATTGGTTATGTGGTCGTAAAACAATGGCACTCCAAACGCAATCAAGCACAAATAATGAATGGTAAAGGGTGCACGTTTATATCTATACATAACGACTGTTCGTCACAAAATAATATTCAAGTAAGGGCAAATACTAAGATGAATTACTTTAATTACATTAATTACTTTAATAAATAAAATAAAATGTAAAATACTTCATTTTAGATCAATTAGGGTCTTTTTGGAAACGAATAACTTGACAATAATCATTGATACCGTTGAGAACTTACATTGTAATTAACGTGGATCCACTTCTCTTTGATGTAGTTTGATTTGAATTGTAATGCTACGTTAATTTGTGTTCATACCTGCATGTTTTGTAAATATGGACAAAGGAAGTAGTTTTGGCGCCAAAAACCGGTTGAAACTCAAAATGCAATGTTTGTCATATACATTTCCAAGGCGGTGTTCCCAGTTGTATACATATGTAATCGTTTTTTCGATGTTTTATTGTACTATACAGAGAATAATAGATTGGTGACGTGGATGGAGAATGGTTATCTGGCAAGGCGGAGGAATTTATCGGGTGAGCCGAAGGCGAACCCGATAAGATCATCCGACGAGCCTGATAACCATTCTCCATCCACGTCACCAACCTATTATTATATTTATCATGTCACATTTACAACATTTTGAATTAAACTTACTATATTNCACGATGGCTCTAACGGTATTCCGTAGATACTTGATCAACAATGTGTTGCGGATAAAGTTCGTGTTTACTTCTTTCTCCATACACAAACGGTGTTAATGAACACTGTTTTAAAAATGAGGATGATACGACGACAATATTTCCCGGCTATTTTTACGTGTGTAATAGCTGTGTTCGGAGTTGGCTTCTGTTTGGTGTTCATGATCAAGTACGGACTTATTTTACCGAAACAAATAGGTAAAATATAATGTTAGAGTTTTTAAACGTAAAATATGGTTGAATTACAATAAGTTGTATTGGCTTATAGTCATTTCTTGTTTTTGCTAATTATCGACCGTTCTTATTTGCCAAACTGTGAGACACAAAACAAATGTACTAGACAAGACACATACGTACATAATGAAACCACAAACATGAATACAACTTGGAACGGTCAATTCAAAAGCACACGGGGTTTAAATCGGATTTAAGGGGCTCAAAGCCTCCCACTTATCCCAGAATTATTCACATAACATTTACATCCGATTTACAAAGTATCATCATAGCAACATGATTAAAAGTGAATAAGTTGGCGTAGTAATAGAGAATAATAGGTTGGGGACGTGGATGGAGAATGGTTATCTGGCAAGGCGGAGGAATTTAAGGATAAGATCCTCCGACGAGCCTGATAACCATTCTCCATCCACGTCACCAATATATTATTCTGTTTATCATGTCACATTTACAACATTTTGAATTATACCTTTAACACATGCTATCAAAAAAAAAATGATTTATTGACATAACAAAATAATTATTCTGGTCGTGCCATCTACATCATGTACGCAACATTCCTACCGACCGAATAACTACCGTTTGTGTCACGTAAAAATAAGTTCCAAATTAAACCGTTCCTTTTAATACTTTCATATTGAAAATATGAGAAGAAATTAAAAACGAATCGAGAATGTGATATTTTTTTCTTGTTAGAATTTGAAAAAAAAAATATGCAATAGCAAAACAAAAACTCAATTTTATTTGAACATTCAATTGAACAAAATGGTGTGCACATTCAGTGTAAGTCAACAGTAAATGAAATGGAGCCACACATGAAAAAATAATCGAAAATAATTATAATTACACGTAGCCATTATTTGGATAATTAAACTATCGATTGCAGCTGAAACTGTGCTGTAGAATAGATTAATGCCATTATTTAAACTTTGACAGGAGTCATAAAAAAACTAAATTTAGTAAAAGTATTATTATAAACGACACGCTTACCTCAATGGCAACTTTAATCCAATGCTAATAACAATGAAGTTACAACGATATACACTTCCTGTTCCAGTGTCTGTTCTTAAGGAAGTATTGAATATCATTGAACATTCATCGGCTAGTGGAGATCTTTAAAAAGACTGAACGAGTGTCACGGTTTACTCGAACTGATCAAATTTCGTAATATAATACTATGAATCCATTTCTATACGCACGCGTGTAAATTTGTATGTCCTGTAATCAAATGAGCCTCGTTCTGGGAAAACTGGGCTTAATGCACGTGTGTAAAGTGCTATCCCAGATAAGTCTGTGCAGTCCACAAGTCTAATCAGGAACAACTCTTTCTGCCTTAACTTGATTTTGGTTTAGACTTCCTTCAAACGAAAAATTCCATAACAGCGGTAAGAGTCGTACCAGATTAGACTGTGCGGACTGCACAGGCTTATCTGGGATCACACTTTACGCACATGCATAAAGAACAGTTTTCCCAGAACGAGGCTCAAATATTCATATTTTGATCTCACCCGAGCTCAACGTGCACAGGACGGGTCGTTCGTAAACTTTTTAACCCATTTATGCCTAGCGTCTAGAAAAAAAGGCCTTGGCAAACAGCGTAGACCCAGATGAGACGCCGCATGATGCTGTTTGCTTAAAGGAATTTCTGTGAGAAATATTCTAAATATAGAAATAAATATACCAGACATCCCTTATTTTGGAAATAAATTGATCTAGTTTAGAAAGATGGGAGAGTCCACTAGGCATAAATGGGTTAAACAACATCACTTCCTGAACTGTTGGGCAGGTTTGGACGAAACATCATAGGAATGGTCCCTATGTAAGCCTCGTTCAAAGGCAAAGTTCCTTTATATACACTGAACAAGAAATGTTGCGCTCTAAGGTAAAATTATGTGAATCATATCATATATATTTGTCACAAAATGGTCGACTCTTGATATTAAGAGAACATGTATATATTTCGATAAACACACCAACATATAGGCATTATATATAGAAAAAGATTTTTTTAATCCTTTAAACTATGGATGTGTCAAAAGACAGACTTCTTTGCATATTTGTATTTAGCAAATAATGCATGTTTATAAAAACGTGTTAATATATACAATTATCTTTAATGTAAAGATGGGCTGTTCTATAATTATCTGAATTATATATTGACAATTAAACTAACCTATTTTAAAGAGCTATACAAAATGTGGGCGCTAATTTAATAAATTTAAATATGCACTTCTTATTAAAGTTATATTACTATGTTTTTGCTTTTAATTATTGATATCGGCCGTGTTTAAGTATTCATTCATAATAATGTTTTATCGCCAGCTTCCCTTCATTTCACACACTTAACTCAACACTGTATCATAAACACATTATGTTAAGAGTATAGAGAAGTGCCATTTAAAAACTGTTAACACACGGGGTGGAATCATTGCGACCATAACGCTCGTGTTATGTGCGTAAAATGTCGCAATGCAGCTTCCGTTGTGGTGGCAATTTCAATAAATGGATGCAAACGGTAAGAACGATTTAGTTGTTTACGTTTCCCGAAGACATACAGACCTTAATTTAAAAATCGAGGAATGCTATTCGATACGAATATTAATATTGTTTACTATTCTGGCAAAATTCTTAAGAAAAATCCGTTATCCTAACCTCAAGGACTTTACAAAGGTTGGTTCATGTGATGTTGACAAAGAACAAGTCGCATATTTTTACGATATTATTATATTTTTGTACAGAAAATCCCATTTTATATTCGTTATTTTAATAACTATGCTCGGCTACAAAAAAAAATCGTGACCTCTGCTGAAAAGAAGGCGCTGTACCCGTTGTTTTGAACATGTTGTAGTCGCGCGCACATGTTGTGGTCGCAATTTATTGTTGTGGTGCTGATGTGAAGTAAAACAGAAGATAAAATACTTTTATAGCCCGCAATATACCGGTAAATATAGCAATTTGAAAAGTAAAAACAATGAAATAGGCGTAGCCGTAGCAATCACCAATCAATGATCCAATACTTCGCTATATATTCGACTATTCACATAATTTTGTTTTACCCTTCCTTACACATCGGAGGATAATCATAACCCTCAGTATGAGCGCACTCAGAATAAGATGAAAAGTCCCGGACCATCAGTTTGCGGAAACGAAACAATTAAACCACTAACCTACGCTGAAGAGCTCGATTGTTTTCCAAATACTCCCTGAATTCAGGACTTAGTCTATTGTACATTGATCCTTGTTGACAATCTAGTCAGCAGTATGGGCCATCCGGTTTCGCCGAACGGATTTCCGTTTACGAGACTGGGNTTATATTATATTATATTATATTATATTATATTATATTATATTATATTATATTATATTATATTATATTATATTATATTATATTATATTATATTATATTATATTATATTATATTATATTATATTATATTATATTATATTATATTATATTATATTATATTATATTATATTATATTATATTATATTATATTATATTATATTATATTATATTATATTATATTATATTATATTATATTATATTATATTATATTATATTATATTATATTATATTATATTATATTATATTATATTATATTATATTATATTATATTATATTATATTATATTATATTATATTATATTATATTATATTTGTATTATATTATATTATATTATATTTTATTATATTTGTATTTTATTAAATATAATAATATTATATTATATTATATATTAAATAATATATACTTTATATTTATTTGGTATTTTACTACTAGAAAAAGTAGTCCGTCACCGGGGAGCGACTGACGGATATTCGAGGTCACGTGGTCAACTAGCCTTATAATTTTTGGGTTATTAGGTTACCTGGTTATCAGGCTGATTTAAAGGCATGTGACAGGATAAGTCTTGTTATATGGTAATGAGTCACTTAAATCTAGGACATCGCATTGTTGATAACTATGATCTTCTGTCGATGTACCTGGAGCTAAACTTTGTTTATGCTTCATTTAAAGGCAAAGGCAAAGGTAAAGGCATGTGTTCATAGTCTGATAACTATAAATATTCAGTCGACTTTGACATTTACCCCCGATCACTGGGATATAATTCGTCCGTTTACATTCGATGCAGTTTGCAGCCACGGCACATCGGCTTATTTCCCTCACAGGTACCCATTTATACACCTGGGTGGAGAGTAGCAAGAGTGGGATTATTTTTTTGCTCAGAAAAATCCAGTGCCCTGAGCGGGATTTCGATCCCTAGACCAGCATCCTACCACTAGACCACTGTCCCCACTATAATATATATATATATATATATATATATATATATTTGCTATATACCTGGGTATAAACCGGAAAGGAAATCGTCCAAACACTAACAATGAGCGTGTGATAGTGAACATATAAAATTGTCTAGAATTATCGACAAACACAAATAACTACATATTATGTTTTTATTCGACACTACGAAAACAAACGGTACTATTTGAGATAGGCATATGTGTATGAAACAATACTTCGTAATCGTCCATATTTTTTATGATTTTGTTTGCAATAAACGGTTTCCAGCACACCAATATTGCCAGTTTATGCAAGATTCTACACGACGCAAATTGAAGCAAGTCAGTTTCGAATGATTGTTTCTAAATTGAAATGTGACATCCTAAACTTTTTTTTGTTTCTTGTTCCATTTGTTTGCCATTGAAATCCTGAGCTCTTAAGATTAATAGTTTGGGATGATATTTTCAATTATGGCTGACGTTAAAAGCATGCCACGAAAATTATACAGCCTTTGAGCCACGAAAATTGTACAGCCTTTGGGCTTTGAGTCTAATTTAATGGACTCATAAATCAAACAGCAATTTCATGATAAGGTTACGAAAATTCAGAAACAACCTGCGATGTCAATTTTTTAATATTTATGTAGGTTTAGTGGAGCGTTGGACTACAAATCCGATGATCACGTGTTTGATCACCGGCCAGGTAACTTAACTTGTGTGGCGTGTGTTCATGAAATCAGTTTTACGGTCATTTATAAATACAAATATATCTTCTCAATTGTGTATGTTTACCAAATTTGTTTCTATATAATGAGCTTGTTCTGGATGATTTCATTTGTATCATATAAAAATTGAAGTATAAACAATTTTGGTGTGTTCACTGTGAACTATAAAGTTGTGTTAACTTAACTACATGTAACTATATGTTTGTATCTTCGCCACTCATTTTGTTATCAACACAATTTGGTATTTTCATTTCGCTGTTAAATTGCAAATATATAATTAATTATTGTACATCTATGAATAAGTGAACCAGTATTTGGGTATATATGAACACGGAAATATCTGAAACAATCTTGTTTAAGCTGTGTTTAATTTCAGATGAGTAAGCATTATAACAGGCGAAGTTGCCTTCGACCCGTATACAACAGTTATAACACAGACACAATATTGACGAACGTTTCGTTTCTAGCTGCTCATGCACGTAATCGACAATATCTTGTCCAGCACAGCCTGTGGACAGTTTTCCATGACAATTTCTCATAAATTGTATTGATATGTAGGCCTCAATTTCAGGACATAGCTTACATTTCGTAAAAATGGAATAATGCTTCCAAGAGTCTTTCGCGAAAACTTCCTGTGACAAATCTGATCGCTCAGTAGTTGATTTTCTCTAGGCGCAGTTCTCAGCTTACACAGTGTCATTAGGTTCAACATGTAGCATTAACGAAGAGAAAGGACATTTTGGGTTAACTCTTCTCTTTCAAAAGTAAGGAATACCACCCAAAATCAACTTTTTGAAGCAGAGTGACCCATGAAATCAACATGGCATTAATGCTTCTCACTAATGGACGCACAATTTTCCGCTTTTTTGTTTTAGGAAGATCTTTGCAGAAGTGAAGAACATCCCTACACAATAATGGACATGATTTGTTCATATACAGGACGAATTAGTTTGCAATAGCGCTGTGGCATACAGAAATAAACCCCGCTAAGTGACAAACGGAGATTGTGCAGACTTAATATTCGTTTGACCGCATAAGAAAGTATTTTCGACGAAATTTCGTATTTACGATAAAATAAATGTTTCGGTGAAACTACGTTTGGTTTTTGATACAACTGAACGAATATCGGTTTTATAAAGTATGTCTAACAGTATCCATTTAGGTAGGTTTCGTTGTGATATTATAATAATGAAATTCCAGTGATATAAGCATAACTGGTTACATTGCGTACCGTTTTTTTCATGGCAAGTGATTTACTATACAATACAAAACATAGTAATAAACTCCTCACACTGAGCTTGAACGTTATCGAAATTCAAGCAAGTTTCATGGGACCTTATACAATTTAAATTAAATAAAAAAAACACACAAAAAGTACGTAAACGTTTGCACAGCTCAATTGCATTAAAATGTATTATTTTCGTAATTTATTACTGTGATAATGATAAGGCTTGCTAGAATAATAATATAATAAATATGGCCTCGAGTAACCAACCAACTAAAGAATAAAAGCAATAGAAGACACATATGCATTTCCTTTGTCTTCCGAAAGATACAACATGCATTACCTAATTGAATTATCACACGTCAACGACAAATGCTCAATTTTCTAGATGGTAATGCATGGCATCTACAATTGCAATAAAGATTACCGATCATAACTCGAATGTGTTTAACCTTTTTGGGAGTTTTGAAAATAATTAAGCTATAAATACTTTTTGCTAGCAAGAACAATACACGCTGATAAATTAAGTTGTTCAGTTGTCCAAATGTATCAGATATTCTCATTGCAATGGCATGCGTTTCCATTTGCGCAATTTTAATAACCATAATTTGATTTTAAAAAAAGCATCAAAGAAGAGAAATGCTCATTTAAAAGCTTGCACATTTTCAGTTAAGATAACGATGAGAAATATGACCCAGACTATTAATCACTGCTCTAAATGAATATTCAGAATTAAAGAAATTTCGAATACCTGTATTTATCATAAATTTGTTACAATGATACACACTGTAATATCGAGATTACAATGAGTTATTAAGAGCATTATTGTGTAAAAGTGTTTGATATCTAGAAAAGGATGCAGCAAACCATGTTTCTCTATCATGTGCATTACAAGTGTAATATAAGAAAACAAACACATTCATTAAGAAATTCGTTTTAAGGTGCGTCTTCATTTTGACTTCTTTTACTTAATATCTTTGACAGTTAAAGCTTATTTCGCCGATAGTTTGTGACACTATTCAACTCACTACTGGCGTTAAAGGCATGCTCTTAAAGACTTCCCGACTTTGGAGATTTAGTCGTGGTATTCTGAGTAAATCAGAATACAGTGTTATACTAATTCACCAGTTCATTCAAAGGGAAATCCAAAATCATGAATGTTTCTGTTATATTAAATATTGTTTACATCAAGCTTAAGGATTCTGGTCGATATTAATATAAGCGTGACATTGCATTATAATTAATTGCCAAATGATTAGAAGACAAATCGATGAATAATTGTGGTGTGTTCTGAGAAAACTGGGCAAAATGCTTGTGCGTAAATTGTCATCCCAGATTAGCCTGTGCAATCCGCACAGGCTAATCAGGGACGACAATTTCCGCTTTTATGGAATTTTTCGTTTAAATGATGTCTCTTCTTAGCGAAAATCCAATTTAGGCGGAAAGTGTCGTCCTGGACTAGCCTGTGCGGACTGCACAGGCTAATCTGGGATGACAATTTACGCACAAGCATTTTGCCCAGTTTTCTGAGAACACGCCACAGATTATACTCTCCACAAATATGCTGCACAATGACGACGTGACTTGGTAGATAATTGTCATGTTACTATCTACAACAACATATTCCAAATGGAAACAAAACAAGGCATGTATGTAGTTTATGTATATATAAATATCGGAAGCATGACATTCAATGTGCAAAGAACAAAAACTGCACAAATGCATTCAGTTATGTATAATGTATTTATGACAAGAGGCCTGAAATAATTGGTTTAATTAAAACAAAAACCATTATTATTCTGCTCTTGTCTAGGCTGGTTTACGAGTTCCAAACAAGTTACAATCGCTTCGATGACCGAATAGTTATTTGTATTAAGTCAACCATGGAAATACATGTCTTACTTTATAAATCATTAATATCTATGCGTTTGGTTCTACATTGGTTATAGGAGAATGTAGGAGTTACTTATAACATGCTAAACTCCAACGCTACTGCAGACTTCAATTTCTTCATAAAATGATAAATCAATTTGCATCTATCAAGCTTTGCGGAGACACACAATTAAAAAACAAACCGACTCAAACTCTTTGAATCGAGCCTTAAATAGCGCATCTTTTAATTGAGGTGCCTTTCATAGCGTGAATTGTATTGATCATTGCAAAAATGTAAAATAAATTTTAATATGCAATACATGTATATTTATAACTCACTTGGACAAAGTAGTTATTAACGTCTTTATATTTGATGTCGAATGTTGACTATATTTTATTTCTTCTTTTTTAACTTGGGGAGTATATATAAGTTTTAAACTTGGATGTGAAGAGTTCGATTAGGAATAGTTTAATTTATGTAAAAGCATTGCCGGGTAATGAAATGTTTACTTCGCAATTTTAGACTAGCTTGTGCGTTAAAGTGTTGAAATTCAATAAACATGTGCAAATCCGTCCTTATATGTGTAAACATTTGAAACACGATTCCATTTTGTATTAATCTTTAGCAAAATAAAACCTAATAAATATTATTTTATAGTTGATGAATAACGTTGCCCTAACAGAACATATAAGAAGGACGGCAATAATAAAATAAACTGAAAACAAGTTGGTGAAAAAGAACATTAATCTCCGGAGATTTATGTTTGTAGTTCAACGTATTATACGCTCAGCATTACAGTGTGCTGCATTACAAAAGCCGGTTGAATGTCACAGAAGACCTACACGTTCTCATATTTCGCTGGTGTTTCTTGGTTGTACGCATTCAAACTCGTATTTCAAATGCTAAATAGTCTTGCATTTGCCGAGGCGTTCTGTCATAATACCATCTCCAAATACAGCGTTAAATTATGAGACTACGAATATTATTTGAAAAAAGGTACGAATGAACACTTCGGTTGTTCAGTCTGATTATATAGACACAAAACTTGCCCCATGATCGAGTTTTAATCAAAAGTGAGTTGATCCAGTATTCATTCAAATGCATGAGACATTCTTGACAATAAAATAAAAATCCACTGACTTGAAATATCAATCAAAATCAAGCATTAGTGTTCATTCTAAAACAAATACTTGTTAGCATATCCTTCTCCGAGCATTCAATGTTTATAACCATATTGTTCGTTGGAAAGATAGAGTCTCCTGTAGAGTTAATGTAAACATGTCGCGAATGGGTGTGCGTTTTATTTGAGTTGTCTGTTTGAGTATTTATGAAAACCACCCCGTATCAGGTAATTCAATATTAATCTTATAACTATTCGAAATACACAAACATAACATCGTGATAATGTGCAACCAGACATTGACATAATGTGATACAAGAAAGGTAAAGAGTATAAATTCTACGTAATAATCGATACCTAAAAGAAAGTATATCAATATATACAAAGCTGTGTTATTAAAATTGATAGCGATATGTGAAATCACACATGGTAAGACTCCCTGTATATTTTAAGCTCATTATGTTGCGTGTAATTTGCGACCTTGTTGATAGGTTTATTAATATTGTACTTTAGTTTTAGTTATTAAGGTTCTACTTGTAATTGTGTCTATTATATAGCAACAGACAGCGTTATCCTTATTCCTGGAAATTCAATAACTTCGGCCTGCCTTTCCCATAAATAGAGTGAAAATATAAATTTTTAAGTTTTTTTTTGTATTAATCATTATGAAAAAAAAATGTGTAAAGCTAAAGTAAGGTTGTTAGGTTTGCCAAATATGTTTAATTGGTGTAAAAGCCATATATGCGATTTACACATGAACACGGAATGTTCAACAAAAAAATATGTGCTGATATTTAGAATTTTAGTTATGCTTAAAATATCAATCAATTGTAAAACAACGACTAACTGAATTGAATATTAAATAATTCCGTCTGTGATTCCGTATTATCATTGCAGTTAATGCAGTGTTTCATTTGTTTACTTTGACACACAAGTCGAAAGCGTCATAACATCCAACCAAACATACAACGACCATATGATTGAGTTAATATTGTTAGCACGTTTGCTCGTTTTATTCGGGAAACCAAACGTTTGTCTTCGTAATGGAAACAACAATGCGGTTACTCGTTCCTGTTTATCACTACAATCAAGGGCCTACATTCATCAACGAGTATTAACACGCGCACACAATCTGTTAAATTTACTTGACATCAAAATTTTCAGAAAACTTATATAAATTGTGTGTTTTTCTCTTTCTTTTAGTTCATAGCAAATATCAATAAAGGGTGTTAATCATGCTTAAAAATATATTATTGTTCATTGGTTCGACTGATTTCTATTTATTCGACAGTTATCTTGTATGAAGAATAAATCTCAAACTATAAACATAATTCATGTTTGTTATGGCACGTTCTCATGCGGTGTTACACTGGATAAGCGTGGTTATTCATGTGTCTAAAACAAGTAATATAAAGTCCATAGTTCAATAGCACTTTGGTCGGGCGGTCTCCCTTATGGCAATTACTTGTCGAACAAACTCATGACACAAACTCCACAATAATAGATTGTAGATGGAGTTTTAGTAATTGTTTATTGTCGCCAAATAAAGCAAAATCATTGATAGTGTTATATACATGTTTCTTTCATTTAAGATGCAATGCCGCACGTAAATAAGAGACTCGACGAACAACAAGACAACTATCTGTTTTGTAATTTTAAAGACAAAATGACAGCAAAACTGGGGTAGCAATAATAAGGTCTCCGGTGTGCCAATTAAGTCACCTTAAATAAACGAGGGATTATGTCAAATCCTACGTCACTGCATGCATGAATATGTTAGAGCTTTTGCTTAAATATTAGCTTATTCATATATTTCTGCATTTATGAAAGATGATTTACACTGATGTGTCCACTACACTACGGCCACCTCGTATTACAAATGATATAAACAGTTTTATTACTGACTGTTTCTAATATCATGGTTGTAAATAATGCACATGAAATGGAACGCCTCCAAATTTATCAAACGCTTTGTACAATTATTGTTTTTAGTAACATAAAGATTGATTATGGTTCACTATTTATCATATACACTTTTCGTCTGATAATAAACCCGCAATACAACTTGATGTGAACTAAATAATATGTTGCACACAGTTAAGCCCCTTACATAAACACGACAATCTAAAAATGGCTGTGCTGTAATTAGATTTCACTTAACATAATTTAATGTTTGATCTCCGATTAGCGTTAAACGTTGTATTGTTGCTTCTCCTCCGTGAGCTTCCAATCAATAAAACCATGCTTCATAGTGTTGGACATAGTCGCATTATCAAATAAATATTAACATGATACATGTTCACGACCGAGATTTCTGTAATCTTGCCAGTACATGTGTACAACAAAACTTTTAATTTGTTTTAAACATTGTATGTATATATTGACAACTTGGTATTTTCCCATTTCAATAACGGGGACAAAGCTAACGTTATAACATGCAACGGAATGAAGTGAACGGAATGATTTTTGTTCGAGTCTCACTAATTTATTCAAGAGTACACTAAAACAACATTATTAACACAACACATATACACTGCGGCCGTTGTATCATTTATTTCAATCACGGTAGAAAGCTTCGCGTTTTATTTTAGCTTTATTTCATGCTCTTTATTGGAGCCTAGCATTTTGCTTCAGTAAAAAAATGTAGAAAGTAAATTGCACTTGTGGCCGCTATGCTCGGTTTTTCAGTGATAAAACGACCAAGTGAGCCCATGATTATTAGTGGAAGATGCAGTCCCCAATAATCGTATATCGTATATGGAGATGGATTAGCACGCCATTCTGCACAAATAAGGTAATAAACGAAGTGACTCTAGTCACAAACCTAGGCAAACGTAGTCCTGTGGCGTCCATTCAATCTTACACAACATGCACACATGATCGTCGAATTTTCTGTAGTTATGTGCAAGTATACGTGTAAACAACTACAAAGGTGTGCTTATGTCATGAATCACAACCAAACTGTTGGGCAATCGCCTTTTAAAACTCACACAACATTATTTAAGTAACAAAACATTAAACAAATAGTATAAATATATCAGGATTTGTTTTGAAAACACCTACAATTGATAATTGAAGCACATTTTTTTTTACTTTCATACTGATCTCGTGTTTCAAGCATCGATAGCGTCCGGAACATTTACTCAGCATGAATAAAGTGACAAATATTTCATACAATGGTGGTATCGTCCTCCCCAAGCATTGATTAAGCACATTATTAATAAAAAAATCTTATGCGCATTGCTTCGTGTGTGTCTCGACAATTAACCTCCGTTGTCTCCCGTGCAAAGCCGTTTGACAACATCATTTGTTATTTATGCCATTGACTTTATCAATGATGACGGCTTTACGTAAGCATTCTTCCACAGAACTGAACAATGCTCGGCTGTTTTACATGCCCATCCATTTGCAATAGAAGGTTCACTAGATTCCGATATTCACGATCATAAATGTCATAAAATTGTTGATAGGTCAATGGAAACCATTCATCAAAACATATGTGGAACTGAATATGTGTCGATTGTTAAAAAGTGCAATTGAAAACCACATACAATAACGATGAGGTTTTGTATTGATTCTGACATCTGAACAACCACTTTGTTAGAAGGAAATATATTAAGGTAAAATGGTATGGTATTTAGCTTTATTTGTATATATTTTGTGTTTTGATTTACATTAGAAAAGTATTCTTTATTAAAAAAAGTATAACAAAACATAACACCAATACAGGTCATGTTTTTTATTATACAAATTATATACAGTTTAATAAAGCGTAGTTATTCCGCAACATGATTTACATCGTTTCATTTATCTTAAATATACGGCTAAAAGCGACTATTCGTATTTACATAACACAAAAAACACAGTAAAACATAACTTATTCAGGATATGATATGCACATGCGTAACTCAAACAAAAACATACGATAATCACATATACATACTGCATATATGGCGACTGAGGATATCTTTGTCCTTGGAAATATTTGTGTTAAATTTTAGTGAATTGAAAAGCAATCGAAAATTAACTATTCTTCATAAACAGAAGGGCCTTTAATTCAGTCATGTGACACAGTGGTTAAATATTATCAGTCGTAAAATTTACTATTGAGTTTATGAAAAACTATAAAAGTATAATATTGCTAAAAAAATAAGAACCGTATTTTAATTGGGAAATTAGCATAGCGTTTCCTGGTGTATGTCGGTTTAATGGTCAAAGTATTGGGAAATGCGATCAGTCTCTCTTTCCGCAAAATACCATTATTTAGATAAGTAACTGCGTTAGGAATATTTGTTAAATGTGTAGGGATGCATTTACAGATTCGATGTAAAACGTTAACCATTATTTAAATCCATTCCGCAACTACAGTTAACAAAACAAGTAGTGTGAGTTGTGCTGATTTCGGCGGATTTGATATATTAGTAAAACAAATCATTTTAAACACGCGGAGCATCATCTACATCATAACTAAGACAACTTTGTTTTTTGACAAACGATCATTTTTCAATAAAGAATGAATAGATCCACGATCGTGAAAAAGGTGCATAAGTTGAAGCAAATGCCTGGAAACATGTAGTGATGTGTATGTTTGTACATTTTCCATATATTTGAAGTGATCTAGTAATCATAGATGATATTATTTGGTCGATAATAATAGTTGATAATACAAAAATGAATAAATGTGATACAAGAGTCTTTTCCAATACATTCCTTGCTCATCGTATGGTCGGTGTCACGAGTTGAACATTCGAACTATGCACTGTGCCTATGATAGTGCATTTCAAGAAGATACACGTGTATATGCTGTTTGACGGGCGTATTTCTGTGCATGGAATGTCATTTCCAGAGTAATATAAAATATAAAATAAGCAAAAGCTCCACTTCAAAACACAAATTAATAGCACTTACAATGTATGTATACCAAGAACCAAATAATCAGCACAATAAGTAGTCGCTGACACAATTATATATTTCATTATTTTGATGATAGATGACCTCTTTGCGATGAATTAGTAATACTAAGTTTTTCAGATGATAATGTTAATGAAGAAAACCTTTTATGCTCGACTATTTTCCATTAACTTATTTCACGTCATGGTTATGTTTCGGTCCGTAGAACTGTGTTGAGCAGAACACGTGTATTACACACAAAAAACGTACCGGCATGGCGGAGCTTACTTCGTAAACTGCTTAGTCCACACTCAAACTTGTATTCATGCCTATACATCAAAATGTATTTTCCTGCACAATACACATACAGGAACTCTAATGTATGGAGTCTCGATGCACGGTTCGCTTTGGTGCTCGGATGCGGTTGGGTGTAAGATGTGTCAGGTATATAATAGGTGTAGTTCTTATAACTGTCTGTTTGAACTAACGTACAGTTTAACCAACTAAAACTGAAAACAAAAACCCTTTAGTGTATGAGTCGTGTAATCATTTCTATGAAAGTAGTATCTTTCTGTATGCCAGATGCTTTATTTGAAATAATATATCACTCGTTTGAGAACCTAGATATGTCAACCTAGTGGTTCATGTTACATAAGCGAAGCGAAGCGTTTCAGCCTCTTTTTCCGGTATTATATACGTACAACGTAGTTGCACTTCTTTTGTTTTGTTATAACGATAGTCACGGCCAATATTTAAGATATACACACATGAAGTGTAAGAGGTTTGCTTTGGAAGGTATTCGTCATTATTCTGATAATTATACAACACGTGTTTGGCATTCACAAGCAAACACAATAATTGAAAAAAAAAGAATATATGAATTTCAAGGAATTGCTTTAAATGGAAATAAATTAAATTACAGTTACATATTGATTATTTTCTCCAGTTTGTTTTTCAACGTAGCACTGTCTTGCACTTCAATATCCGTAATTGTACGTTTACTGATTACTTGCGCATGTGTTGAATCTGCTATTAAATTACTCTAATGACGACTTATTTTATTTCACTATGTATAAATCATACTTCACTATTAGTGCGTTCGTCGTATATATCAATTATATTTACTTAAATTATGTTCTGAATTTCTTTTGCTGGATATAACGACATCGGCCTCAGACCATACTTTTGCAATAAATGTACGTTTGACAAGTAACACAATTTACGTTTTTGATTAGATTCCCTGAAGCGATTCAACTAATAACACTTCTCAAAATACGGCTTCCAGCTGGCATAATACTATTCATGCTTGCGAAATTAGTATCCTAAATCTCTCGGAGTTTCAGTTAATAAATAAAGTCTTCTGAACTACTTGTCCTTACTTTTAATGCAATCAGTCATGGTAACGGTTTGTGTATCGATTTTGATAAACGTGTATGTACCTAACACATACAGTCATTGCATACATAATGGCACAGTTGATTGGATAAATGCTTAAACAAACACAATGTTTTAACACACAGTTTATNTAGTAACTGCGTTAGGGATATTTGTTAAATGTGTAGGGATGCATTTGCAGATTCGATGTAAAACGTTTACCATTATTTAAATCCATTCCGCACATTACAGTTAACAAAACAAGTAGTGTTCTATAGTGAGTTGTGCTGATTTCGGCGGATTTGATATATTAGTAAAACAAATCATTTTAAACGAGCGGAGCATCATCTACATCATAACTAAGACAAATCCGTTTTTTGACAAACGATCATTTTTCAATATAGAATGAATAGATCTACGATCGTGCAAAAGGTGCATAAGTCGAAGCAAATGCCTGGAAACACCTAGTGATGTGTATGTTTGTACATTTTTCATATATTTGAAGTGATCTAGTAATCATAGTTGATATTATTTGGTCGATAATAATAGTTGATAATAAAAAAATGAATAAATGTGATACAAGAGTCTTTTCCAATACATTTCTTGCTCATCGTATGGTCGGTGTCACGAGTTGGACATTCGAACTATGCACTGTGCCTATGAGAGTGCACTACAAGAAGATACACGTGTATATGCTGTTTGACGGGCGTATTTCTGTGCAAGGAATGTCACTTCCAGGTTAAAAATAAAATAAAAAATAAGCAACAGCTCGACTTCAAAACACAAATTAATAGCACTTAAAATGTTTGCATACCAAGAACCAAATAATCAGCACAACAAGTAGTCACTGACACAATTATATATTTCATTATTTGGATGATAGATGACCTCTTTGCGATGAAGTAGTAATACTAAGTTTTTCAGATGATAATGTTAATGAAGTAAACCTTTAATGCTCGACTATATTCCATTAACTTATTTCACTTCATGGTTATGTTTTGGTCCGTAGATCTGTGTTGCGCAGAACACGTATATTAAACACAAAAAAACGTACCGGCATGGTGGAGCTTACTTTGTAAACTGCTTAGTCCACACTCAAACTTGTATTCATGCCTATACTTCAAAATGTATTTTCCTGCACAAATCACATACAGGAACTCTAATGTATGGAGTCTCGATGCACGGTTCGCTTAGGTGCTCAGATACGGGTGGGTGTAAGAGATGTAAGGTAAATAATAGGTGTAGTTCTTATAACTGTCTGTTTGAACTAACGTACAGCTTAACCTACTAAAACTGAAAACAAAAACCCTTTAGTGTATGAGTCGTGTAATCATTTCTATGAAAGTAGTATCTATCTGTATGCCAGATGCTTTATTTGAAATAATATAACACTCGTTTGAGAACCTAGATATGTCAACCTAGTGGTTCATGTTACATAAGCGAAGCGAAGCGTTTCAGCCTCTTTTTCCGGTATTATATACGTACAACGTAGTTGCACTTCTTTTGTTTTGTTATAACGATAGTCACGGCCAATATTTAAGATATACACACATGAAGTGTAAGAGGTTTGCTTTGGAAGGTATTCGTCATTATTCTGATAATTATACAACACGTGTTTGGCATCCACAAGCAAACACAATAATTGAAAAAAAAAATATGAAATTCAAGGAATTGCTATAAATGGAAATTATTTTCAACGTAGCACTGTCTTGCACTTCAATATCCGTAATTGTACGTTTACTGATTACTTGCGCATGTGTTAAATCTGCTATAATATTACTCTAATGACGACTTATTTTATTTCACTAGGTACAAATCATACTTCACTATTAGTGCGTTCGTCGTATATATCAATTATATTTACTTAAATTATGTTCTGAATTTCTTTTGCTGGATATAACGACATCGGCCTCAGACCATACTTTTGCAATAAATGTACGTTTGACAAGTAACACAATTTACGTTTTTGATTAGATTCCCTGAAGCGATTCAACTAATAACACTTCTCAAAATACGGCTTCCAGCTGGCATAATACTATTCATGCTTGCGAAATTAGTATCCTAAATCTCTCGGAGTTTCAGTTAATAAATAAAGTCTTCTGAACTACTTGTCCTTACTTTTAATGCAATCAGTCATGGTAACGGTTTGTGTATCGATTTTGATAAACGTGTATGTACCTAACACATACAGTCATTGCATACATAATGGCACAGTTGATTGGATAAATGCTTAAACAAACACAATGTTTTAACACACAGTTTATCTTAGAAAAAGTATTTAGCAAATAGCATTTAGGTATATAATTATGAAGAAAGGCAAATAAAGCTAGTTAAAACACAATGATATCTAAATCATGTTAATGGTACACAATGTATAATCTATGTAAATAGTGTACCAATCGTGGTGTTATTATTTCAATTGTAAATTGTTTTCGTCGTTTTGCCGTTGGTGGACAAATTATCGCTTGCATACTGGTGATATCCTAGAGCTATTTGGTAGTTATGTGCCTTTGACCCTTAAACTTTAGTTCCAACATAGAATCGAGATTGACGAGAAATTCTCTCCATAGACCTCACTAAAACTACATGCGACAAATCTGATATTTTTAATGATGGATTTTGACAACGTGCAGTTTGCTACTACCATTTTGTTATTATAAACAAAACGTTGCATTGGTTAGGAGTAAGAATATTTGGGTGTTTTGCAAAAGAGACAAGATAACATCGAGGACAACTTTCGTGAAACAAACAAAAGATCAACCGAAACAGCAAAGCATTAGCTATTCTTGTTACAGGACGAATAATTAACTTTTTAAATGTCAATCATTGCAGAAGTACAATTAATTCTTTTCAAGGATACCCAGCATCTGTGCATGTAAAACGAACATAGCAACGAGCAAAGTTAAGGTTAAGAAAGTAATAACACGTGTTAAAGTTTAAATGACTGGAGACCGAATGAGTTAGTATATGTGAAAACATGACAACAATTTAACTTCGTTGGTTTTATATCATATTTGAAGTGTAAACATGTTTTTAGTACGTTCTCTGTCAAATCTTATCGAATTGTTAACGTATATTTTAGTTTAAATCAATGTCACACATGTTTGTTGAGAACGTCAACAGAATTTGATATTTTCATTTCGCTGTGGATAGCAAAACTGGTATTAATTATATTATTGGACATGGAGTTGCTAGAGAACCATTACATTGATATATATGTACGACTAAACAATTGCAATAAGTGTTGCAAATCTGTGACTTTTACCCCGTTAATTCCATATGATTAAGCACTGTAAGAGGCCAATGAGGTTTTGACCATTTGACCCTTATACTCCAGTTATAACGCAGACACTATATTTATGAACGTTACGCTTCTATCTGCTCATGCACTTAATAAACGAATTATTTTTCAGCACATAATGTGGGCAGTTTCAAATAAATAGTAAATAGTATTGACAGTATGGCCTGTTCAATTCCTGAAAATAGCGTGCATGTCTATGAGCGTGGTATAATGCTATCAAAAGCCAGTCGTAAGGACATCATATGACAAATCTGATTTCGCGCAGTTCGAAGATTACGCAGTGTCATTATGGACAACATGTAGCATTAACTAGCAGGAAGAACACTTGGGGGTATTTCTTGTCTTTCAAAAAGAAACGAAAACCACACCAATTATCTCTATACAGCAGTCTGATCCATGACATAAGCACGCCATTAATGATTCTCTGGAATGGACGCACAATCCACCTCGTTTATTTCAATGCAATCTTCGCAAAGTTTAGGCAAATTCCTACGAAACATGTGCATGATTTATGCATATTCAAGACGAACATAAATTCAGTGTAGTCAATAACATTTTTTTCTCGTTACTGCTGTGTGGCGAAACGCTTTAAAATCTGCTAAGTGACACACGGAGAGGTTTGCAGACCCAATATTCGAATGACCTGATAAGAAAAAAGTATTCTAGGAAATGCCATCTTCATGATAACATAAATGTTTCTGAGAAACTGCGTGTTGCTGTTGGTACATCTGAAAGCACATCGGGTTTATAAAGTAAGTGTTACATTATATACGTTTTATAGGATCGATTGTGATAAAAGAATAAACCCCCAGATATATTTTAAAGGCAATTGCCTATACAATACTTAACAAATTATTTACTCTTCCCACTAAACTGAAAAGTTAATAATCTAAAAGCAGTTGTAATGTGACCTTTTACAATTTAGAATACATTAACAAACCACAAACACGTACGTAACAAGTTTGGAATTCATGGAATTAAAATAATGAACAATGCATGCTAACATTCAATTGTTCAGTTGCCTAAATGTCTGAGATTGTCCTGGTTGCAATTGCTTGCTTGTACACTTGCTTTATTCTACTAAGCATTTTTGTTATAAAAAATAACACCACATTAGCGAAGCATAAATTAAAAAGCCAGAACGACATGCAACGCCGATGAACATTTTGGACGAGGGATATAACTCACTGCTGTTTGAAATGAATATGCCGAATGTAAACCAATCATAACAGCTGTATTTTACTCGCAAAAGAAAACCAAAAAAGTGTCATAACGCAATTACCGACTTTGCCAACCCAATGCCCTGGAATATCAAAACATGCTCCCAAATAAGTTTCAACACATCTACTTATCTTCTTTGATAACAACATACGCTAACGGAAGCGAATAGTTGAGAGGCAAGATACATGCATTCGTTTGCTTTTCATGGCGCACATCATTTCCGAACTTTTAAATGTCTAGATGCAAGTTTAGCATAAGCTGTCTCTTTCGCGGACTTAATTCTGGTAATGACGAGATCTTATAATCTTAACTTTATAATACGTTTTCAACATAACAAAACGAATGTGGTAAATGTTGGTATCATATAAAACGTTATTAAGTTGTCAAGACAATACGCACGTCTTATACATGATTTAAATACGTTTTTTTTTTTAAATTTATATCGCAACAGTTGATTGCTTCTAACAATATGTTACCATACGCTACACATTGCAAAGATACGGTTCAATTTGTTAAAATCAGTTGCAATTCGCAACAATTGACTAAAGTCAGTTACAGCGTGAATAATGTGTTACAATTTACTAAAACGAGTTACAATGTGTGTCAATGTGTAACAATTCGAAAAAATCAGAAACTGCGTCACAGTGTTTCAATTGGCCATTAGAAGAATCATTTTGTAAAAGTGTTTTGAGATCAAGACGCGTAGCAAACACAGTTTCCCTATCGTATGCATTACAAGTGTCTATTAAAACTCCGTGTACTGTTATGGCTTCTGTCACAAATCTTTGACAGTATAAGCTTATTTTCAGATAGTTTGTGGTCTATTCATATCATAACTGCAGTAAAAGGCATGCTCGAAAAGTCTTGAGTCGGGTCATTCTGAGTAAATCAGAAAACAATTGTATACGTATTTCATATTGAAGACACATTCATAATCGTCCACGTTTCAAGCTTTTTGTGTTCTGTCCATATTCACTGAATATTCAGTTACAAAGAAATGTAATGATAGCAGCTTTCCGTTAATCACTCAAGATAAAACATATAACAACCCATTACAAATTCGGTTATAGGTACAGATGACAAAGCAAATGCAATCATTCGAACAATCAAACAGGCAGACGAATTATAGTAAAAAAATAATAAACACCAGTACAACATATCAGAAAAACGAAAAGACCGGGCATCGAATTTTAATTAATTGCCTACAGATCAGAAAAAAATCGATGAATACAATATTATTTCAACAAGTATGCCGCACATTGACGACGGGACTATGAAGATGAGTGTAATGTTACAATGTACACCAACATATTAAAACAGAAAAGATAAATGGCATTTGTATATGTTGATATGAACTATATAAAGCATGGCAAATCAATATGCACAGAAAGGCAACTGCAACCATGCAATGTATTGTGTTGCCCCTGTCTGGGTTAGTTTAAGACGTCCACATACACTCACACTTAAACGATATCATTCATGATTATTTTTGTTTTTACTTAAATGTTTCATTATTATTCTTCCTTGCCATAAATAAAGGACTACGATAGTGTGTATGATAGAAATGCAATACTGCTGCAGCTTCTGGAGTTAAACTTCTTTATATTGTGTCTGGTCTGGTTAACGAGTTTGAAACAAATTCCAATCGCCTGTTTATTTATTTGTATACTTTCAGCAATGTACTTGCAAGTCTTTCTTCAGAAATACTTATTGTATGAGGTGTACCTTATAGCGTGAATAGTATTCATTGTAAAAATGTAAAATTAATTTAAGTATGCAATACATGTACAATTATAACTTCACACAAGACAAAGTAGATTTGATTCATTTACTAACGACTCAGTTATAAACGTCTCTCTCTCTCTCTCTCTCTCTCTCTCTCTCTCTCTCTCTCTCTCTCTCTCTCTTTCTCTCTCTCTCTCCATCCCTCCCTTCCTCTCTCTCTCTCTCTCTCTCTCTCTCTCTCTATATATATATATATATATATAATTTATAACTGATATAATAAATTTATTTTAGTTTAATGTTTTGAATACACGTGGATAACTTGTGGATTATATATGAGCTTTTAACTTGGATGTGTATAGTTCAAATATTTGATATGAAAAGGCAATTGCCTGATGATGTAGAAATGGAAATAATGTTTACTTGGCTATTTGCTGTGAGCTTGTATGTTTGTGTGGGTGCGTTAATGTGTTGAAATTCCATAAAAATCGGCCAATCCGTCCTTATAAAAGTTAACATATCAAACACGATTTAAGTTTGTATTATTATCTGGCAAACTATTATTTAAGAATGATAGGCTTATTTATAGTTGATTTATAACGTTTAACAACATTTAAGAAGGGCGGAATAATTACAACTGAAAACATGTTGGTGAAAAAAGAGCATTACTATCAGGATCAGTATGTTTGTAGTTCAACTAAGAATACATTCTACATGTCACGGTGATGCTTTGCAAACGTGCTCATATTTCTCTCGTGTTCATTGGTTTTGCGCATTCATATTCGTATTTCAAATGCTAAATATTCATGAATTCGCTGATAAATAATATCATCAACTTAATCTTCCAATACAGCGAGCAATAAATAGACTAAGAACACTATTAAAAAAAACGATACGAATAGACACTTCGGTTGTGAAGTCAAATTATACAGACACACACTTTGCCCCACGGAGAGATTCTAAATCAACAATAAGTGTTGTGATAGGGGACGTAATAAGTCTCGTAGCAAATTATTTGTTAAACGAATATTGTTTATATTGTAGCACTCAATGTTAAGAACCATAGTTTTCATGGAGCAGGATGCGACTGCACTAGAGATAATGTGAAAATGCCCCAAATGTTATGTTTTTGATTTGTGTTTTCCTTTCATCAGGAATACCAACAACCTGAAAATAAATTGTACCCCTGTACTAAGAGTATGATTATCATGATTGTTTGATTGAGTTATTGATGGTGAAGATGATAAAGATGATAAAGATGAAGACGATGGTGATGAGGATGATGTTTGCATCATTTTCGTCAGTGGTAACGATTGGGATTAATGGCTTGCTAACGTACATTGTAATGAGACTATATTAAACACGATATACAATGACAATTGCATCTATTTAAAATGAATCGTCTGTGTGTTGTTGTTGGTGTCAATGATATTTTATCTGTCCTCGACATGCGTAAACAGTTTGATATGTGATCTCATGAAATTACAAGAATGCTTGAATTAAACTTTTCAGAAAGCAAGAGTGCTGAAAGGTACATGAACTATAGAGTGTGGTGCAGTGATCAATGGAACATATAAATTAGATTTGGTTTGCTTTCCCATTACATAGACAGAGTGTTATCAAGTCTGATTTTATTTTGTGGGGTATTCCCGACTTTGGCGTGTACATATACATGCGTGCGTTGTTGCTGTTTTTTATGATAGTAATCAACAAATCTGTTTGCTTTTGTAAGTATGTTTGGTGAGTGAATCGAATACATTTGGTTTTAATTGTCTATTTATTGTCATGTGTTAGCATATGCACTCTAAATTTTAAACATGCAATTTATCATAATCTCAAAATAAATGAATATATAAATATGTTAGGTTAACATCTTACTATACGGATATTAATTTTATTCGGAGATTTTTCTGAAACTATGGTAACGGTCAACATCTGGCTGAAAAACAAAAACACACACTTTCAGCCCAGTATATGCGTGGTACCTTTTGATACCTTTTGCCTATTATCTATTAAGATACTCAACATATGAAATTCATTCGGTCTTGATAAAAAACATCCATTCAAGGGTCATTCAATGTTCACAGTAAAGCTATTGCAAATATACATACATAATAATTATCATCGTAATGTGCAACCAATAATTGGTAGGATATATTGCTAGCAAGTCTACCTTCTTCGATGGTAAAGAACTTACTTGTTTTTAATAAACGATACATAGAAAACAGTGTATCAATCGATAGTGTGGTGTATCTTGCAAATGATAGCGATATGTTCAATCTATGCATGGCGTACTGTGCGATTAACGAACAATTGACATTTGCACACATGGAAAGCCTCAATATATATTGTTAAGCTTCTTATGTTACGTTCAATTTGCGAGCTTGCTGATTGGGTAATAAACCCTGCAGTGTTGTTTGAGTAATTATTACCAATTCGATTATTTTTATACATCGTACATCACTTCCTGGAACTTGTTTTATTGATATCCGCTTACTTTGACCTGGATTGTGCAGAAATAGATAGATGTGAACACTTGTATGTATTAAAAATATGAAAAACATATTGTGTAAAGTGCAATGAAGGTTGTTTGGTTGGCCAAATATGTTGTATTTGTGTTTAAGCAACGGTTTGGTAAATACACACACAGTTTAACGAAAACGTGAAATATATGAACAATCAAAGATAGTTAATAATATTGTTTATTGTCAACTGTGGTGCATGTATTTGACATGGATCATGCATTGAGCATAACTCTTAAATATTGAACATAATTCATGTTTGCAATGGCGGGTTCGCCTGTGGTTAAACACTTGATCAGCGTGCTTATTCATGTGTCTGAAAGAGTAATATGAAGCTCATATTCCAATAGCACTTTGTTCAGGCGGTCCTGAGTATCTACAAACTTGATTGACACTTCATTGCGACAGTGATTAAATTTGTGTATAGATTTTCTGTTTTCCTAATGGTGATTACTGGACGAACAGAATCATGCAATAAACTCCACAAAAGAAATTTTAAATAACGTTTTCGTACCTGATTATCTTTGGCAAATTGTGCAAATTCATTTATAGTGTTATATATAGGTTTCTTTCAGGACTGCAAGGAAATAAAAGAGGCCCGATCAAAAGAAGACAACTATCTGTTTTGTAATTGCAGCAACATGACAGCCAATAGGATTGCTTTACTTAGGTATCCGGTTTGCTTTAAAAGTAACTTAATATAAATGAGAGGATACTGTTAAAATCCTAAGTAACGGCATGGATAAATTATGTTCGAAGTTCATCTTACAGAGTGGTTTATGAATATATGTCTGCATGTTTGAAAGATGATTTAAATGATTTGAACCGCACGTTATCTTGAGGGTGTTTATTATCGAGAAAGATGTTTTGCTTATGTATTCGTTGTTCGTTAAATACTTTTTTCAACGTTTCGATATCAAAGAAGAAAGTTGTCAACATGTCGATTTGTGAACATATGTTAATACGTAGATGAGCAATACAATTGAGTACATAGTTGGTGTTCATTATTTTATGTTATACAAAAAAATAATAATAATATTATAATATTATAATATAAGCAGTGCACGTTTTGACAAATCCCTCTTAATGTTCTTTCGTGAAACGCAAATTACCATGGATTTACTGTTACCTCAACCGTGCATATATGTTCCATGATTCATGATAATGTTTGTGACTTAAACAATGAATAACGAGACGTTATTGTGAAACTCAACTTGCCGCGAGCTCTTCTGTAAACGTTTGTTGTAATGGGCTTCTGTCCTGTTGGCACATGTATAGACGTATCCTACTACAACAGAGATATACATGCTTTAGACACCAATACGTAATGGTTCAGTGAATAAGGCGATGTACATGGTTTGGACAACAATATGTTATGGTTCAATACGCAAATAGATATACTATACATGCTTCGGACAATAATAACTTATTTTTCGATCAACAATAAGTTATACGTGCTTCGAACACCAATAACTACTCGTTCAGTTAACAAAGAGATACACATGCTTAGGACAAAAATAATGAATTGTTCAGTTAACAAAGTTAAACACATGGTTTGGACGCCAATAAGTAATGATCTTGTATTTGATGGGGTTTTTTTCACAATGGAGGCATACATGTCATGTCTCATAGCATGGCACCATTGTACATACACTCATTTAATTGCGTGGCATTTACAATTGAATACGAAATTATATTTATTGTAAACACTGGCATACTTGCATATTTGTTTCACATGTTTTGAGCACATGAACGCCCGTCCTTAAGGTACATTAACATTATTATACAACTTCAACAAATAATTTTATATATAGCTAAGATAGTCAAGGCATGGTTCAGTGATCATAGACTAAAGTTATTGCAAGTCTACATTCACATAGAATATATTACAAAGAATTTAGTGATTTCGGTTTTTGAATGTTTCTAATATAATGGTTGTAGAAAAAAAAACATGAAATAAAACGTCTCTAAATCTGTCGAATGTTTTTAGCAATAATGCACATTCACAAACTAGACTTGATACGAACAAATCTAGCCTTGCATGTGCATTCAAATAATGACGTTATTTAATTTATAATTATTTATGTGTGTTTGTTTCCAGATTTGAAAATGTTTATCATATATTTAAGTTTGCATGATAATCCGTTTCATATTGCCAGCTTTGTTCTTTGTTCTATGTTCGGAGAAATTTGAACAATAGATCATTGATAGTATGTTTTTATGACGGGGTTTACAATGACGTTTTCTAACAGACAGACACAAGTTCATGGTGAATCCAACTAACCCCCTTTACTATATTGCGGGAGGAAATAGTTTTGCCATACGTTACGTAAATATTGGACAACACTCATATTGTTGAAAGTGTTGTAACAAATAAAGTATGGTTAATATCAATTTAATTATCTGTGTTTTGTATTGTATTCAATGTTTTATTTTACATCCAACTATCATCACTATCAGCTATTAACGTGTACAAATACCTTCATAGTCAAATACAGGTTGATTATGGTTTACATTGTATCAGATAAACCTTTGTTCTGATGTTAAACGAGTAAAATATAACAATGTGATCAAGTTTGCAACAAACATGGAGGTCGCCGTGGCGTTATGGATATGTTGTCCGCCTAGCGATCGCGAGGTCATGGGTTCGATCCCATCTGTGGGAACTTTTCCTTTGAACTCCCCCAAAGACACCAAGTACTGGTATTAGTCCCAGGAAACGGACTCGAGAGCATTTCAAATAAGCCTAAGGCTTTCGATGCAATCGAGCTAAAATAGATAGGTTTAAAGTTACACACATTTTGCAAGGTTTACCCACTTACATAGACGCGTTAATCTAAAATGGCTGTTCTGAAATTAGATTTCACATTACATAGTCTGATGTTCGATCTCCGATAAAGCTCAACGTTAAATCGTTAACGTTACTTTCAAGCAACAGAACAACCCGTCTAATTGATGAACATAAAAGCTTTATCAAATAACATGTCACATGTTCACGACCGAGTTTTCTGTATTTGTCCCAGTACATTTTACACAACAAAACTATAAATATATTGCCAACATAGTGTTATCCATTTAAATAACGGGCATCAAGTAAAAACATTTTACTGTCACGGAATGAATAATACGAAATAAATTTCTTTTGGACATCAATAATGTATTTAATTGTTCACGCAAACAACACAATTTACACAACACATATGCGCTGCGACCATTGTATAATTCGTTTAGATAACTGTACAATTTTTCGCTTTTTATTTAAGTTTTATTTAAAGGATCCTGGCAATTCGCAAGATAAACTTTGCTTTTGTAAAAAGTGTAGTAAATTGCACTTGCGATCAATATGCTCGGCTTTTACAGACATAAAAGGTCCAAGTGATTGCGTGATTGTTGTTGGCAGAGAACGATCTCGATAATCTTCTATTGAGATTGATTGGGCGAGCCCTTCCGCACTAACAGCGTAACAAACGAGATGACCCCGGTTACCAATCTAGGTAAACGTCGTCCTGTGGCGTTCTGTACATGAACAAAAGCTTATAATATGTATTTATTAAGAGGAACGCTAAATTATCTTAATCATGCTTATGTTGCCTAGTAGATAAGAACATTAACTACAAAAAAACCAGGAAATTGTAAAATAATAAGTAATACTTTTTTTTAATTCAAGCTAGAAATACCTTCAAGTATGTTAACATATGAAATAGGCTCATCAACAATCAAACGTGCGGATGTATTTTCATCTAATGTGTGTCAGTTTAAGTAATTTATTTACTTATTTTCACAATCACGAAAAATGTATGCGGACATTATTTTTTTGAAAGGCACGCACCGTTTATTACATTTTAATGAAGATTAATTTGGATTGAACATATTAACCTCAACTTGGCATGCAAATATACAGAAATTGATGCAACGAAACTAGCAGTATTAAAATTGCATAAGAATCCCTTAAATTGATGGAAACCTTATTCCTGCCCGCTGCACAGCAATATATAGATTATTCAAAGATATGCTTTGATATACCTTCATTAGTCCACAACTCTGAATGCGAACGGACGTTTAGGAGCAAGTCATCAATTTTCATGAGTTCGATGGCGTAAATAATAAGTACTCTTAACTAATCCAGACATCCTAAAATGGTGTAGAATACTATTAAAAGGCCAATCACGATATTTTCATAAAACAAATTTTATTTCGGATTATTGCTGTATTTTTTATAATGCACAGTATCCAGGTTACACATTGTTATTATGGAAAAAAATGTACCATTTAATAAATTAAAAAACATTTAACAATTATTCGTGTTTTCCGAAAAGAAAGAAGAACTTCTTTTATATCTTCAAGTAAAATGATCTTGACAATAAACACAGCATTAACAATTCTTGATAAAGGACCATTAATCAACCGCGTGTGTGAATGGTAATCGTTGCATTCATTTATATATAAGCCAGTCAATGATTTTTTTATACACATGCTTGCCAGTGATTTTTTGTTTATACACGCAAATCGAAATTGAGTGTTTGGTTTTTTGAACATAATTTCTTGCGACAGGTTTGTTGTAGACAGGTGAAAAATCCGGCCATAGACAAAAATACAATAAACGCTTGCTAATTTGCTTTACGCAAAACGTTTAAGATATTTTTTACTGGTATCAAGTACTATATACAACTGTTTTAAGTTTTTATTAAAAAAGGCTATATACTGGTAGAATTGCAACACATCCTTACTGACAAATTCGTGCTAGAGAGTAAGCGATGCTTGGGGATTTATAGATATTTGCGTTTAATACAGCAAGCAATGTTTACATAATGTTATGTGGATAAAACATATTTCCGATCTTTCTCACACCTAGTTTGTGTACTAATATGTTGAAGACACATCGCTTCCTTGACAGTTAAATACTCTTTATATGTGGAAATTTATTTATTTCAATTAATAATTAAAACACCTATCCCCTAATCGTTTGAATACACTTGCGATACTAAAGAGACAAAACAAACTTTAAATATGTTTGTAGTAGTCTATTAACACGTCATGCTTGGTTTTTATGTTTTCATGTTCTGTCTGCATGTGCAAGTTAATTAATGTCGTTCCAAACGTGCTTTTGGTTTGTGATTAATTCTGGAGTAAGTGTGAGGTTTGGCTAACATTCAAACCGGCTTAAACCTACAATGCCTTGCATTGACCGTTGAAAGTCGGTGATCCCTGTTTTAATCATTTTATTTTAATTGGAGGTCTGTTATACAAGTTTTCGATTGGTACAAGAATATATCACCTGATAGAGTTTCTCAAATTTCTGTATTAACTTTATTACAGTTAATACTAATTAATAATTGTTAAAATGTCAGTTGGAATGACAAGTCATCAAAGCAATACTACTTCTGATTTATTTGAATATGACGTATTTAAAGTTAAAGAAATTGAATTAACAATTATGTCAACAAACACGAAAATAAGTTCTGACGACAATTAGCTGGAACATCGGAAGAGACATTTTGAATCAAAAGTGTGAACGACACGCAATATTCCATGCAAGATTGACGGAGTGTGTTTTAAACCAAGAATATTATTCACCGGTTGACATGGCACATATTCAGAAATAATATCAGTCAAACGAGCAGTGTTACAAACGCAAAAGGGAACCCTAAATTTGTCGTTCAGAAAATACCATCTTGTTAACACTTGTCAATGTGGTTTTTTCTGTGCGACAGCTCTGTTGCACAAAAATTTAGACTCCGGTATGTGATAATATTATATACGCGCTTGAATAAGCTTGGTAAAAAGGCTTGTAGCCAGTATGTATATGCAACTGATCCCTTATATTGTTAACAATCATACTAGTTAAGGTCGGAATAATGTAACGTGAGTCTATTTAATGGTTCTCGAAGGTAAATACACAAACGAGTGCTAACGCGTCCCTTGAAGGTTATCGACGTACCATTCAGCGAGTAAAATGAAGGTTAATTAATATTAGTAGTAGTATCATTGTAATTCTAATGCCAAGTTTGTTGCTAATGTGAACGCTACAACGGCGATTAGTCGTCCAATATGTATTTGAGTGTATCGTACATTTGAAGTAATTGAGTTAGCAATTGTATTCGCAATCACGAACAATACATGCTTATGACATTTCGTTGTTGTTGACTCGTCTGAATTCATCAATATTCCCAGTTGCAAAGGCTTTGGTATTCAACTGCGTTATTTCCATAAGCAAACATTGATTTGTAATAAATTAACGTAATAGCACACATAAGAGACATTTCCAGTCAAACTATTTAAAACTTACACAACGCTGCATTTAAGATTAATGGAGATGCATTTGGACAAATACAATTAATCACTATTTTACATTGCAAATATTCAAAAATGATATCAATACAAAATATCAGAATAAAATTAGCAAAAGAAGAGCATTACATCTGCACTGAGGTTAATACCACCTTGTCCAACTCACTGCATTTAAATATCTGTATTATATCGGATATGTGTCGACATTTGTACATTAACCCACACGTCTAAATACAAACAGAAGAGATATGTTAAGTACGAAGACATATTAATTCTAATGATTTTGAGAGCATTGGAATGCGCCGTCACCCAAATTTAGTGAATTTAAAAGGGTAAACTCCTCTAGCTTTTTGAAAAGACTGTTCGTCACAAAATAATATTCAAGTAAGGGAAAATACTTAAATGAATACTTAAATAAATGAAATAGAATAAATGACATGTAAAATACTGCATTAATCAATAACTTGATGAAAACCCACAAATACAAATGTTAGCAATTGCGCACTTAAATTGTAATTAACTAGAATATCAGTCTGTGTTTTTGCAGATTGATTTGAATTGTAATGCTATGCTAATTATGATTTAAACCATTCTTTGTGATTTCTAAGCCAACGATGCTGTTAGGGCGCCATAACCAGTCTTATGTAAGAAAACACAAGAAGCACATTTTAGCCAGTAAGTGTCGTATGAGTGTTTCAAGATCAAAATGTGACAGGGCATGTTTTACCATTTGTTTGTCGGTAAAACTCTGAGCACTTAGGATTAATAGAGGATCTAGGTTTGATACCCGGCAAGACCATATAACTTGTGAGACTTGTTTAGTCATAATATCAGTTTTTAGGGCAAGTATCCCATTAACTCTGATGTAGGTAAGGAGTGGTCAGTGATGGGCATAATTAAGAACACTTAGTACTGGTAAACCAGCTACAAAGCAAACGTGGCTGCCATGGTATGATTGAAATACTGTTGAAAACGGAAAACACTTACATTGTAATTAAACTCATTTAACCATGTTAACATAACAACTTTATGAAAATAGCATGCAAGCTCATTAACTTAACAATTACAAAGTTACTTATTTGAAACTTGGTTTCAATGAATAATTAAAGAAAAAATAGTTTAAACGAACATGTATCCTAATACAAATATTAAGCAGACATAATTGAGTTGTATTAGTATGAAGAAACGCAAATAGAGATAGTTTAACACAAAGATTTATACAGCATGTTTATGACGCACAATGAATGATTATGTAAATATTGCACCCACAGGGGTATTATTATATCAAACGTAAACAATATAAGTATGATAGATAACCGCGTCATTTCGTTAGAGGACATAGAGTTATTGTGGGTATTATGTGCCTTTGATACTAAAACTCCAGTTACAATACAGACTCGAGATCAATAAGAAATTCTCTCATTAAACCTCAAGAAAACTTCAATTGACAAATCGGATTTTTTTTTAATGAATGTCAACATTCAGGGTTTGTTGACATCAATGTCGATAGTCATGACATAATTGTTGTTGACTTTGAAAAAAATTACACGTTTAATATATCATATATTGCTTATCTCGATACTTCGATCGACAATTCAACTACTGCTGTTTTGCTAAGCGATCGGTTTCTTCTTTCATTGAGTCATCTTATGGTTAAGATTATAGATAAGATTCTCTTTTCTCACATTTATATGTTAACCAAATGTTGTTCCATACAATGTGTTGTTTTCATCTGAATACGTTTGTTTGTATCATACAATATTTAAAGTTTAAACAATTTTCGGTGTTTTCTCTTAAATAGTATCGATTTGTAAACAAAAAAGTTTTGTTTGGCAACGCAACTACAATTTGCTTTTTTCATCTCGCTATGAAAAGCATATCTCTCATTTATTATTTAACATGCACGTATTACATAAACATTATATTGGTATATAATTATATCGGAATATCTGAAAATGGTTTGTCAATCTGTGACATTTACTTCGATAATTTCAGATTTTTTAAGGCGAATGAGTCATTTACCATTATGCACTTAATAAACTTCTCCAGCACATCTCCTGGATAGTTTCCAATGACAGTATCTCGTTTAAATTCCGTAAAATAGCGTGCATGTTTTTAAACGTGGAATTTTGATATCAAGAGCTATTCGTGAAAGCTTTCTTTGACAAAATCTGATTTCTTAGTGGTGGATTTTGACAAAGCGCTGTTCTCTGCTTGCACATTTTGATAATGGACAAAATTTACCATAAACTAAGAGGCAGAACAATTGGGGATATTGCTTGTCTTTAAAAAAAACGGATCCCCATGAAAATTAACTCGGTATAGCAGACCGATCCATGAAATCAACATGTCATTAATGACTCTCAGTAATGGACAAATTATTCAAAGCGTTTTTCAAATCAATCTTTGCCAGAGTGAAGTAAATTCCTACAAGAGAATGCACATGCATTATGCATATATAGGACGAACATTAATTCATTATGTATTGTTTATAGAGTATTTTCCTTGGAACAGCTTTGTGGCAAAAATACATAAAAATCCGGACAGTCACAAACAGAGATTTAGCATTCCCAATATTCGTATTACCTGATAAGAAAGAGAATTATAGGAAAGTTCGTATTCATTATAACATAAATGGTTCTGTGAAATTGCACTTGCCTTGTTTTACAACTCAAAGCATATCGGTTTTATAAAGAAGGTCTTACGTTATGTTTATAGGTAGGTTTCGTTGTGGTATAAAAATAATGACAATCCAGATATATAATAATAACATAAACACTCTCGTGGAGGTTTCTCTGCTCTGGTTGATGCATTATTGAGTAAATTCTTGGAGTCAGGGCCGAATTATTTACCTTGGAATTTTCGAAGATATCACATCTTCTTCATCAGCTGATCACTGGCTAACTGACGTGACATGAGGAGACTGTCATAAATCCGGGGTAGCCCCAGGCACGAAATTGGTATCCTATGATGTCTCAGCACTTTTCACTTCAATTCCAGTACCTAAAGCACTCACAGTGATCAAAAACAAATTTGCTGGAGACACCAAACTCAACGAACGATCTGAACTCAGTGTTGAACAAGTGACCGAGTTGTTAGACCTCTCCCTTAGTAGCACATACTTCATATACAATGAACAATTCTTCCAACAGAAGCAAGATGCGGCCATGGGTTCTCCCGTATCGCCGATTGTCGTGAACTTATATATGGAGTTCTTTAAGAAGCAGGCATTGGAAACTGCGAAGAATCCACCGTCCCTCTGGGTGAGGTACGTGGATGATACCATGACAAAAATCCACGAATACAATATCCAAGAATTCACGGACCACATCAACTCAATAGACGAACATATCAAGTTCACTTCAGAGCAGGAGAAGGCCGTATTCCATTCCTGGACACATGTTTTCACGTGGCAGACGATGGGTCGACGAAAACCACGGTTTACAGGAAACCGACGCACACCAACCAGTATCTGAACTTTCAGTCCAACCACCACATTGAACACAAACGATCAGTTGTACGCACCCTACTCCACAGAGCCAAAACCCTAATAACAGAAGAAAAAGACCAGAAAGATGAAATCGAACATGTAAAATCCGCTTTAAGAACCAACGGATACCCGGATTGGATATTCAGACTACCCAACAAGAAAGAGAAAGCAGTAGACAAAGATAATGGAACACAAAAAAGACCGACGGCAGGCATACCATATATCAGGGGCACCTCAGAAGTATTTGCTCGAGTATTTAAAACACATGGGGCCAACATCTTCCACAAACCATTCAATTCCATCAGACATAACCTCACCAAAGTTAAAGACAAAGCATACAAAATGAAGAAATGTGGTGTGATTTATCATGTCCAATGTGAGGATTGTAAAAAATGACTATGTAGGTGAAACAGGGAGACAATTAGACACAAGATTGAAAGACCACCTTACACGAACTTCTTCTGCCATATATGAACATTGTAAACAAACCGGTCACACGATCGACCCTAACAAAACCAGAGTACTCACCTCCGAAGAACATCTATGGAAACGCAAGGTGAAAGAAGCAATTGAGATTAAACAGCGGCGGCAATCACTTAACAGGGACGAGGGTTTCGAGCTACCCCGGGTTTATGGCAGTCTCATCATGTCACATGACCCTTCACCGGTCATGTGACTGTGACGTCAGTTAGCCAGTAATCAGCTGATGAAGAAGATGTGATATCTTGGCAAATTCCAAGGTGAATAATTTGGCTCTGAGTCCAAGAATTTACTCAATAAAACATAAACACTGGTTACATTTAGTAGCGGGTTTTCAATGCAAGTGACCAATTTACTTTACAACACAGAATATGTAATTCAAATTCTCGATGGGAGTAATGGGACCTTTTATAATTTTAATTTAATAGCAAACATGTATGTTTTGTTATGTATTACTTGAAGAATGGAATACGATTGCCAAATAGGTAAGAATTCATAACAATGGGCTACAATTAGTTACAACTTGAACAATGTGATACATTGTGCTACCGTGTTACAATTATTCATTATGAGAAATAAAATATTGTGTAAAAGTGATAAAGATCAAGACAGTGACACTGCTTTACCAGTGTATATTCAAGTTGAACACACTCCTTACGTAAGTCGTTTTTAAGTTCCGTCTACATTTTTGCTTCTGTCACTTATCTTTGACAGCATAACCTCATTTTGCCGATAGTGGGTGACACTATTCAAATCATGACTGGCGTTAAAGGCATGCCCTAAAATATTTCCCGACTTTGGAACTTAAGGCGTGTTGTTCAGATCATATCAGAAACCACTTTTATACTTATTTCATAATAAAGATAACTTCACAGTCATTTATGTTTGGGTTATATTAAACATTGTAAAGCTTTAGGAATCATTTCCATATTCAATGAATCTTCATTTACAAAGCAAAAATGTTGTAAAGTAAACCAATTGCCGTTCATCACTAAAGATACAGAATATATGATACCAACCCTCTACAATTACGGTTAAAGGAAAATATGACAACACACGTGCAATCATATTACATATTACAAAGGCATATGAATTAGATTCAAAGAACACATCCAGCAAAAAAATGGAAATGAAAGGACTGGGACATCGAATTTAAGGTAATTGCATAAACGATCAAAAGAATTATCGATTAATAAATAGTATCTTTATAAATATGCAGCAAGTTGACGACGTAACTAGACACAGAGTTGTCATCTTACAATCTTCAGCAACATATTTCTAAGGCAAATATGAATGCAATCACGTAATATATGTAGATATGCAATATAAGAAGCAATTTACTTAAAAACAACTGCAGCAATGCAGTGTATTATACAAGCCTTACCAAGACTGGTTAAAGACGTCCCAATAAAGTACAAACTCAAAGATAAAACAAAACAACATTTGTCATGTATTATGTAGTAATAAATATAAGAAGCATGAAATTCAATGCTTTACTAAAATTCATAATTAATCTGCTCGTGTCTAGCTTGAATTTGGGTGGTGCGGTAGTGGAGTGTTAACAATCTGGTCTACCATTCCAGAGGTCGTGGGTTCAATCCCTGGCCGGGGCACTAGACATTTCAGAAATGCTTCAAGTGTTTCCCACCCAACTAGAGATGTACTGGTATGAAACCCAGGTAATTCTCGCGTGTATCGGTGCTATGCTCTGAGCACGTAAAAGAACCAAGGGATCTATTCGCAAAGAGCTAGNAACATCTTCCACAAACCATTCAATTCCATCAGACAGAACCTCACCAAAGTTAAAGACAAAACAGACAAAATGAAGAAATGTGGTGTGATTCATCATGTCCAATGTGAGGATTGTAAAAATTACTGTGTAGGTGAAACAGCGAGACAATTCGACACAAGTTTGAAAGAACACCTTACACGAACTTCTTCTGCCATATATGAACATTGTAAACAAACACGTCACAAGATCGACCCTAACAAAACCAGAGTACTCACCTCAGAAGAACATCTATGGAAACGCAAGGTGAAAGAAGCAATTGAGATTAAACAGCGGCGGCAATCACTTAACAGGGACGAGGGACTCGAGCTACCCCGGGTTTATGGCAGTCTCCTCATGTGACGTGACCCTTCACCGGTCATGTGACTGTGACGTCAGTTAGCCAGTGATCAGCTGATGAAGAAGATGTGATATCTTCGAAAATTCCAAGGTAAATAATTCGGCTCTGAGTCCAAGAATTTACTCAATAACACCTAAACACTGGTTACATTTAGTAGCGGGTTTTCAATGCAAGTGACCAATTTACTTTACAACACAGAATATATAATTCAAATTCTCCATGGGAGTAATGGGACCTTTTATAATTTTAATTTAATAGCAAACATGTATGTTTTGTTATGTATTACTTGAATGGAATACGATTGCCAAATAGGTTAGAATTCCTAACAATGGGCTACAATTAGTTACAACTTGAACAATATGATACATTGTGCTACCGTGTTACAATTATTCATTATGAGAAATAAAATATTGTGTAAAAGTGATTAAGATCAAGACAGTGACACTGCTTTACCAGTGTATATTCAAGTAGAACACACTCCTTACGTAAGTCGTTTTTAAGTTCCGTCTACATTTTTGTTTCTTTTACTTATCTTTGACAGCATAACCTCATTTTGCCGATAGTGGGTGACACTATTCAAATCATGACTGGCGTTAAAGGCATGCCCTAAAATATTTCCCGACTTTGGAACTTAAGGCGTGTTGTTCAGAGCATATCAGAAACCACTTTTATACTTATTTCATAATAAAGATAACTTCACAGTCATTTATGTTTGGGTTATATTAAACATTGTAAAGCTTTAGGAATCATTTCTATATTCAATAAATCTTCATTTACAAAGCAAATATGTTGTAAAGTAAACCAATTGCCGTTCATCACTAAAGATACAGAATATATGATATCAACCCTCTACAATTACGGTTAAAGGAAAATATGACAACACACATGCAATCATATTACATATTACAAAGGCATATGAATAAGATTCAAAGAACGCATACAGCAAAAAAATGGAAATGAAAGGAATGGGACATCGAATTAAAGGTTATTGCATAAACGATCAGAAGAAGTATCGATTAATAAATAGTATCTTTATAAATATGCAGCAAATTGACGACGTAACTAGACACAGAGTTGTCATCTTGCAATCTTCAGCAACATATTTCTAAGGCAAATATGAATGACATTCACGTAATATATGTAGATATGCAATATAAGAAGCACTTTACTTAAAAACAACTGCAGCAATGCAGTGTATTATACTAGCCTTACCAAGACTGGTTAACGACGTCCCAATAAAGTACAAACTCAAAGATAAAACAAAACAACATTTGTTATGTATTATGTAGTAATAAATATAAGAAGCATGAAATTCAATGCTTTACTAAAATTCATAATTAATCTGCTCGTGTCTAGCTTGAATTTGGGTGGTGCGATAGTGGAGTGGTAACAATCTGGTCTACCATTCCAGAGGTCATGTGTTCAATCCCTTGCCGGGGCACTAGAAATTTCAGAAATGCTTCAAGTGTTTCCCACCCAACTAGAGATGTACTGGTATGAAACCCAGGTAATTCTCGCGTGTATCGGTGCTATGCTCTGAGCACGTAAAAGAACCAAGGGATCTATTCGCAAAGAGCTAGTGTATCGCACCCGGATTCCTTGTAATTAATACTGTCTCTTCTACTTGCTGTCTCTTCAGCAAAAAACCAAAGGATCCCGTTGGAAATAAGTGCTTGCACTTTCATGGGTTATCCTTGACTGCAAGGTCAAAAGAAATACATACATTTATAATTTCAACGATTTAATCACATGTCTTTCTTTACACATTGCAATAATGCTGCTGTTAGTACTAGGTTGCGTATAGACGATTTTAGGAGTTATAACATGATTAACCCAAGCACCACTGCAGACTGCCATTTTATCAGAAGATGATAAATCAATCTGCATCTATCAAGCTTAGGGTGATGCACCATTAAAAATCGATAAACCTACAAAAAAGGCATCCGGGTCTTTGAATCAAGTCAACTATGGTACATGTACATGTTATGAGGTGTAACTAAAAGAATGAATATTATTGATAGTTGTCAACATTTAAAATTATTTTAAATATGCAATACAGATATATGTATTACTTCACTGAATACAAATTAAATTTGAATAACAAAAGGTGATAAATCAGTAATTGAAGTTTTTCACAATTGAGGCATCCACATCATGTCGCACATCATGGTACCATTGTTCATACACTCATTATACTTATGTGGTATTTTACATTGAGAACGAAACTATATTTAGTGTAAAAGTTGGCATACTTCCAGATTTGTTGTTAATGTTTTGGTCACACGAAGTCTGTCTCTAGGGCTCGTTAACACAAGTATACAACTTCAAAAAAGCAATATAAATATGTTGAAAGCATTAAAGCAATGGTTTAGTGAGTATAGCCTTAAGTAACTACACGCCTATATTCCCATGGTATTTAGTACCATGGATGTAATGACTTGTGTTGCTGAATATTTCTAATATTTTAGAAAATGAACATGAAATGGGACGTCTCTAAATCTATTAAATATTATTTTTTTCTATATTGAATTCAAACTGACATACAAACTTTCAAGACGAATCCAAGTAATAACCTTTACTCTGTTGTGGGGGATATAGTTTTACCATACGTGACTTATATAAGCCAACACTCACATTATAACAAATGCTTTAATAATTAAAGTATGGTTTATATATATTTATATATTTTATAAATACTCTGTTTTGTATGTGCGTTTCTATATTAAACTATGTTTAACACATCTGTCGAAGTTTATGTCATATGCTGTATTCTCGTTTGTTTATTGTTCAAACAAGTATGTTAATAACATACTACATATTATTGGTATACAGGTATCAAATTCATTTGATGTACCTTAGTTTAATTTTACAAATAAATATCATCACAGTCAGCAACTAACGGGTAAAATACCAACATGGTCACATACAGATTGATTATGGTTCACATATTTATTGATCAGATAAACGTGTGTTCAGATGGTAAGCGCTCATACTTCACAATCTGATCAAATAAGTATGTATCAAACATGTTTGCACTGCCATAACACGATCATCTTAAAGGACGAATCTAAAATTAGATTTCATATAACATAGGCTGATGTTCGCTCTTCGGTATAGCTTAACGTTAATTCGTTTTAGTTGTGCTTATCCCATGGGAGCTATCAATAAACAGAAATATGCCTCAAATTGGTTAACATAAAGGCGTTATCAAATAACTTGTTAAATCTTTACGACATAGATATCTGTATTTTTGCCAGTTCATTCACACTACAAAACTAAAACTATATTGGCAACAGAGTATTCTCCCGTGTAAATAACAGGCGTGAAATAAACACAATTTCATGCAATGGAATGGATTGAATTGAACGCATTTGTTTCTAGCATCGATACTGAATTTAACTGTACAATTAAATAACATAATTAAAACAACACATACGCACTGGAAAACAAGTATCATATGTTTGAATCACGTTTATTTATTTATTTAAATAACCTGTTTTCCATGTAGCCTAGAATTTTGCCGAAGACATTTTGCTTCAGTTAAAATTGCAGTAAGTAAATTGCACTTGCGATCATTACGCTAGTTGTTTTAAGAATTAAAACGACCATGAATTTCATATGCAATTAATAAGGTAACCCTGGATACCAATGTAGGTACACGTGGTTCTTTGGCGTTCGTTCAATCTTACACCACATTCGAACATGAATGAATGTTCTGTAATTATTTGCAAGAACACGTTTGTATATGTTTTATCAACTACATCAGGCAAATTATCGAATTAAAAAAAAAAAAAAAAATTGAAACTTAAAATTGATCACAGCCGCAGATTTTAACTGTCATATTGATTCCGTGTTGCAATCAAAGATAAAGCGTCGGGAACATATGATCGGCATGGATAATGTAACAAGCAAATATTCTATAAATTATTGTACATGGACTAGGTAGAGAACAATGAGTATATATTTGCACCGAAAAAAAAATGAAATACATTGTGTCAATCTGCGACTTTTACTCCGTTAATTTTAGATAATGGAGCATTATAAGATTCGAATGGGCCTTTAGTCCTTATATTCCAGTTATAACACAGACACGATATTGTCGAACGTTTCGCTTCCAGATAATCATGCACTTAAGAAACTAAGTCTTGCCCAGCACATATTGTGGCCATTTCTCAATGAATCGTAAATAGTATTGACATTTTGGCCTGTTTAATTCCCGGAAATAGCGTGCATGTCTATAAACGTGGTATAATGAACTCAAAAGCTATTCTGGAAATATTCCTGTGAAAAATCGGATTTGTCAGTGGTGGATTTCGACATGGCGCAGTTCGCAGCTTATACTGTGTCATTATGGCCATTATGTATAATTAAATAAGAGGAAGAACATTTGGGGAGTTCGCTTATCTTTCAACACGAAAGTAAAACCACATCAATTAACTCTGTCAAGCAGACTGATCCATGAACTCAACACGGCATCAATGTTTCTCGGTAATCTCCGCATTTTTAAAGACAATTTTCACAGACTGAAGTGAAGCAAATTCTTACAACATTCGCATTTGATTTATGTCTATACAGGACGAACATGCATTCATTATTTATTTTCTTAAACATATTTCCCGTGTTACAGCATTGTGGCAAACATATATAAACTCCGATAAGTGGCATACGGAGATTTTGCAGACCCAATTTTCGTGTTGCATGATACGAAAGAGTATTCTAGGAAATTTCTCAATTATGATAAATGTTCTTTTGAAACTGAGTGTGATTTTTGGCACAACTGACAGCATATTGGGTTTATATAGTAGGTGTACCATTATCTAGTTAGATAGGCTCGGTTTTGTTATAAGAAGGAAGCACAGAGATATAAGCATAACAGGAACACTGGTTATATGCATTTGCCGTTTGTTCAAGGCGATTGCCGAATTGTCTGTACAATACATAACACATTATTCAACTCCTTACACTAAGCTGAACTATTGTAATGGAAAACTTATATAATTTTAATTATATAGCAAAACACAAACAGTAATTGTATCCTCTCATCAGATCATGTAATTAAAATGTTTGTTTTGTAATGTATTATCTGGACAAAAGTAACGTTCTTTTTAAAAAATAATATGACAATAAATATGTCTTGGAGTAACACACCAACTTAGGAATACACACAAATAAAAGACACATATATACTGGTTTTGTCTCTCGAAAGATAAAATGTATATTAATTTATTGAATCATTACAGTTCAATGAGTACTGCTCAGTTCTAAAAATGATAATGTATGACAGCCACAACAGAAATACAGTCTACATACATTTATTTAAATTTGCCAGTTTTGAAAATAATGAAGCTAAACAACCTTTTTGCAATCATCAACAAGACACGCTGATACCATTAAGTTGTTCAGTTGTCTAAATGTCTCAGATATAATCGGTTGCATTGGCTTGCGTGCACATTTGCATAATTCTCGTAAGTATTATTTTATTACAAAATAGCATTACAAAAGAGACATCCTCATTCAAAAGTTCGAACGACATGCAACGTGTCAGTTAAGATTAATGATGGGTAATTTGAACCTGGACTATTTAATCACTGCTCAAAATGACATATATTTAGAATTGACGACAATCAGAATAGCTGTATTTAAAATACAACCGCCATTTCTCGCCCATTGCACTGGGATATGTACATGCTCCCAGATTAGTTTCAACACATCTTCTTTAAGACCGACACACGCAAACGGAAGCGAATAATTAAGCAGCGAGACAAATGTATTTGTGTGCGTGTCGTGGCGAAACAAATGCGAAAAAAATATCACGAAGGCAGATTAATTAGATTCAAAGAATAAACATACATCAATAAAACATGTCAGGGAAAGGAAAAGACCGGACATCGAATTGCGATAAATCAGAAAAACAATCGTTAAACATAATATTCTGCAAATTGACGACGTTACTAAGTACTGAGTTTTAAAAATACCAACTACGCAACCATATTGAAAAGGCAAATATAAATGACATTCATAGGGTATATGAAAAAAAGTTCTTTGTAATAAACGATACCAAAAAAGCAGTGTATTGGTCGATGGTGTATTGTTTCGTTGCAAATGATAGCGATATGTTCCATCTATGCATGACATACTGTGCAATTAGCTCACAATTAACATTTGGAAAGCTTTAATATATAGTTTTCAGTTATGTTATGTTACGTGCAATTTCAAACTTGCTGATTGAAAAATGAACCTTGTAGTGTTGTTTCAGTAATTGTCTTTATTAAAAATTCGATTTGTTTTATTATCTAGCAACATACAGTGTAATCGCCCATTGCAACCTATACCTTCGCATCCACTTACTTTGACCTGCATTGTGCACAAAAAAAGTGCATGTATTATTTGTTAGGTGTGTAGGTACAACGCATTATGAAATTAGTCAACGGCTTTGTTAATACACTTATAAGTCAAATGAAACATTACATATGTGTCAACTCAACGATAGTTATACTATATGCGATTTACACATGTAAAAAGGGCTATTAAATAAATGGTGAGTGGAGATAATACGATTTGTAAAAAATGTAAACTTGCATAATCTATCCAACGATTGTATAAAAACGACTGAATGAATACAATAATACAATAATGATTAATTGCGTTTGTAATGCCATTATACCATATAAATTATCATTGTAATAAGTACAGTGTTGGAATGAGTATTGTAAACCATCATTAGCACTTAGACAGATCAGTAGATAGCGCCATTACACCTAACATAACATACAAAGCCAATATGTTTGCGTTGAGATAAGATTCTTTTCACGTTTGCTCTTTTTATACAGGAAACACAACGTGTGTGTTTGTCTTGTTTTATTGAAGTTCGCAATCTCGTGACACGTCCCCGTTTATCACTACAATCAAGGGTTTACGTGCATCAATAAGTTATACAAATCTCACGTTATATGTTGCTTTGCTTCACATCAAACACTTTAAGAAAACGTAGTTCTTCTTTGGGTTTTCTCTTATATTTAGTTCCCAGCCAATATCATGGGACGGCGTTTAACACGCTTAGAAAATATATGTTTCATCGGCTGCATTTATTCCACATCGATCTTGTATTTAGAAATAATCTTAAACTATAAAAATAATTTATGTGTGCAATGGCGCCTTCTCCTGCGGTGTTACACCGGATCAGCGCGGTTGTTCATATGTTTAAACAAATAACATAAAGCAACATATTCCAATAGAACTTTGGTCGGGCGGTTGTGATTATCTACACACTTGATCGACACTTCATTACGACAGAGATCACCGCTGTGTGGTATGGATTTTCTGCCTCCTTAATGGCGATTACTTGTCGAACAGAATAATAAAACAAACTGCACAAAAAGAGATTTTGAATTGAGTTTTAGTTATTGTTTATCGTCGACGAATTGTACACACTTATTGATAGTGCTGTAGAGCAGTTTCTTACATTGGCGATGCAAGGCCGCACGTTAATAAAAAAGAACCGATCAAAAGAAGAACACTATCTGTTTTGTTAAAGCAGAACAAATGACAGGAGCATTGGGGTTGCATTACCAAGGTCTCTGGTGTGCCAATTAAATCACCTTGAATAAACGGATGGATATTGTCAAATCATACGTCACTGCATGCATGAAATATGTTAGAGCTTCTGTTTAAAGATAAGTCTATTAATATATTTTTTGCATTTTTGAAAGATTATTAACACTGATTGGTTTTCATAAACGGTACGTTATCTCCTGGGTATTCTTATTTGCGAAAGATGATTAACTTATGTTTGCGTTGTGCATTTTATAATATTTTCAACGTTTCGATATCTAAAAACATAGGTGTCAACATGTAGATTTTCGAATAGATGTTCACACGTAGTTGAGTAATACAATTGAGTACGTATTGTGTGTTACTTCTACTGCCGCATTTTTGCACTTTTCATAGAGATCCCCTTAAAAAGGAAATAACTAACCTTTTTATAATTTAGGCAATTCCCGTTATCAAAGAGAAAGTTTTTTTGGTAAAATTTAAGCAATGCACGTTTTGACAGATCCCCCTTAATGTACTTTCGTGTAACGCAAATTTCCATGTGTTTACTATTACCGTCAAAGTGCACATGATTTCCTGATTCATGATAATGTTTGTGACATTTACAATTAATATAGAAACTGTACTGTTTAAGTCAACGCGCCGCTAGCTCGTCTGAAACGGTTGTTTAAATGAGCTTCTGTCCTGTGGGAACATTTATAAATTGATCCTACTACAACCTAAAATACATGCTTCGGACACCAATGAGCGATGGTTCAGTTAACACAGAGATGTACAAGCTCACGACAACAATAACTGATAATTCAATAATCAAAGCGAAAGACATGCTTCGTTAAATAGTAACTCGTTGTTTTGGTAAACAAAGATATATACACGCTTCGGACAACAACAACTAATTGTTCAGTAAACACAGAGCTAAGCATGTTTCGGACCACAATAATGAACTGTTCAGTGAACAAAGTGATATAATTGAATTGGGCGCGAATAAGTTATGATCTAGTAATTGATGGACTTGTTTCACATCGGAGGTATATATTTATGTCCCATAGCATGGCATCATTGTATTTACACTCATCATAGTGTTGTGGCATTTAAAATTAAATACGTAACTATATTTAGTGTAACATTTGGCATACCACCATATTTGTGTGTAATTGTTTGAGCCCAAGAACAGATGTCCTTAGGGAACGTTACACTTTTATTCCTCTGCAATTCAGGTGTATATACACACCCACACACACACATATATAAATATATATATATATATGGAAACNATATATATATATATATATATATATATATATATATTTGAAATGGAACGTCTAAACATCTGTCGAACGCTTTGTAGCATTAATGTACTCTAAAAAAATATAACTAATACGAACAAATCCAGCCTTGCCTGTACGTTAAAATAATGGCGTTATTGTATTAATAATTATTTATGTGTGGTTGTGCCCCGATTTGAACATGTTTATCATTTAAATGAGTATTGTTTTTAATCCGTTTTTATTTTCCAGCGTTGTTCTATATTCGAAGAAATTGGAAGAATAGATCATTGATATTATGTTTATGACGGGGTTACTAAGACGTTTTCTAACATACAGTCAAAATATCAAGGTGAATCCAACTAATCTTCTTTAATATGTTGCGGGAGGGTATAGTTTAGCCATGTGACGTATATTTTTGACAACACTCATATTGTAATAAATTCTAAAACAAATAAATTATGGTTTATATAAATTTAATAATCTGTGTTTTGTATTGCATTTTATCATGCGCGTTTGTATATTTTGTTCAACGTATCTGCCAAAGGTTTAATCATAGGCTGTATTCTTCTCCTTGTTTTGCCTACTGACGTTTTAATATAAGACTATATATAGTTGTACTAAAATTATATAATTCAAATGATGTAAATATGTTTTATTTAACATCCAACTATCATCACTGTAAGCGATTAACTGGTAAAAACTACCTCCATAGTCAAATCAAGATTGATTTATGGTTCGCATTTTATCAGATAGACCTATGTTATGATGTTAAACGAGTAATACATCATGATGTGATCTAGTCTGAAGCAAACAATTTGCAATGTTTACCCACTGCCATACACGCGATAATTTAAAATGGCTGTTCTGACATTAGATTTCACATTATAAAGTCTGATGTTCGTTCTCCGATATAGCTTAAAGTTAAATTGTTTTATTGCTGCCTCTCCTCAGAAAGCTTTCAATCAAAAGAACAATCCCTAAAATTGTTGAACATGAAAGCTTTTTCAAATATTATGTTTCATGATCACGACCGAGATTTCTGTATATTTGCCAGTACATTTGTACTTCAAACTAGAAGCATATTTTGGCAACATAGTATTCCCCCATGTTAATAACGGGCGTAAATTAAAAACTTATTTACTGTCACGGAAATAATTGAACTAAATAAATTGCTTGGGGCATCGATTATGTATTCAACTGTACATGCAAGCAACACAATTTACTTAACAAATATTTACTGCGACCTTTGTATAATTCGTTTGAATCACTATAAAATGTTTTGCTTTTTAGTAAGGCGTAAGTTCAAGGAGCCTGGCAATTCGCCAGAAACATTTTGCTTCAGGTAAAATTGTAGTAAGTAAATTGCACTTGCGATCAGTATGCTCGGCTTTGTCAGAAAAAAATGACCAAGTGCTCGCGTGATTATCGGTGGAAGATAAATATATCGATACTCAGCTGGTCTTCAATTGAGATGGATTGGGCGAGCTCTGCTCCACTAACACGGTAACCTTCGAGGTTACCCTGGATACCAATCTAGATAAACGTCGTCCTTTGACGATCATTCAATCTTACACACATGCACACATTTAATATAATTATATGTCAATACTCAGGTTGCTTTTCCGATTGCTTAACAGGCAGTATTATACGAGAGAATAAAGATAACTGATCATGTACATACATATTTCCTATATATTATGAACACCTACAAAGGTGTGCTCATTTGATGAAGCAAAACCGAATTGTTTTATATTGGCTTCTGACCATTCAAACAACTTTATGTAACAAACTGTACATTGCAAAAAACTTCATCAAATATATCAGGGAATATTTCGAACTTAAAACACTTTCAATTGGTCACTGCAGCATAATTGCACTATTATAGGTGTTTCAAGAATCGATAAAGTGTCGGGAACATTTACTTAGTATAACAAATGTGATAAGTATTTCATGCAGATATCGTGTACTTCAAGCATTGAACAAATCTCATACATTGTTTACCAACGATCTAATTCGCATTCCTGCCTTTTTGTCCCGACAATTAACGCAAATCGAAAACGATATTCAATCACCAGGACGCGTTGATCGTATGTGAAATCTGCAGAGCCTATTTTGTAGTAGAAAATACATACAGATGACAATGTCATTATTGTTCATTAGAAACGTATTCTAAAACAAATATGTATAACAACTCATAACACCGATAAAAGAAACTTTGAAATATATTATATATATTGTGGTTGTAAGGAAACATAAGATAAAAAGTTTCATTAATCTTAAATATACGACAAGAATCGACTCTTGCTATTAACCAAACCCACATAAAACAGAAAAACAATAATTATTAAGGATCTAATCTATACGCGCGACAAACAAATCATTTGAGGATAACATGTATATATGTGGCGTGTTCTGAGAAAACTGGGCAAAATGCTTGTGCGTAAAGTGTCATCCCAGATTAGCCTGTGCAGTCCGCATAGGCTAATCCGGGATGACACTTTTCGCCTAAACTGGATTTTCGCTAAGAAGAGACATCATTTAAACGAAAAATTCAACAAAAGCGGAAATTGTCGTCCCTGATTAGCCTGTGTGGACAGCACAAGCTAATCTGGGATGACAATTTACGCACATGCATTTTGTCCAGTTTTCTCAGAACGCGACACAAATGGTATACGTAACGCCTGACGATATCTCTGCCCTGGGTAATATTTGTGTTCTATTTAAGTTAATTCAAAACCAATCAAAATTGAAATATTCTTCATGAACAGATGGGCGTATAGGGGCGTTTAATATGATTAAATATGATCAACCATAACTACGATATCGTGTAATTTAAAGGATCAAAAAGTATATGTTTGCTTAAAATAGGACCATAATCTAAACGGAAAATTAATATTGCGCAAACTTGAAAGTATTAAGTTTGGTGTCTGCTTATGTTTTCAATTACTTTTGCTAAACATAACGACATCGGCCTGAGACCATAAGTTTGCAATAACCACCGTGTTTAGTTAAATGAATCAATAAGCAATATTCGATTTTAATTAAAATCCGTGAAGGCATTCAATAACACGTCTCAAAACTTGGCTTTCAGCTAACTCATAGTTACCACTAATATTGTGTTAGTTAAAGGATGTTTGCAATTATCCTTATCACACGATAAACCCGTTTGCTAAAATGCTTATGGCTATTTGCTGTCCAATTCGCTNTCTCGTGTCGCCAAATACCAGTATATAGATCATTAATCACTTTTTGAGACTTGTAATCATTTGCATAGAACTATTATCAATAAAAATTTCAAATTCAAAACTCAAAAATACACTTGCTGCTTTGCTTTAAATACTACATCATACGTTTGAGCACTTTAAGATATGAAAACCTAGTTGTGTTTCTGTAACATAATCGAAGCGTTTCCGCTTCTATTTCCAAACTGATAGATTTAACTGTGTAGTGTTAATACATAACATATATTGTGTACGGATAATATTAACGGATTAGCTGAATTTCGAATATGTTAAAACAAATACAATATCAATAAGCAAAATAAATCCGAATTCACGTAATCATTCAATATGCATTCTGCTCGCCATTGAGAAATAATATTTTAAACATTACATGTCAGGCCCGACATGATAATTTAGTTTCGTTTCTATGGGAAAAATAAGCAATTATAATAACGTTGTATTCGTTCAGTATAAATTAGAGTAAGAGTTAATAAAGATTACTATATAGGACCATTGTCATAAGACAACCTTACAATTAGTTGTTCTTGAATGTTGGAAAGTTTAAATTTCGCAGACAAATATTGCATTGTCATCTACCATGGTCACGGTCAAAATTATTTCGATCCACGGATACACAGTATAAATGATTTGTTAAGGAAGGCATAGTAATTATTATGATTGAAGACGTATGTGGTATCCACAAGAACATACAGTAATACGCATACTGTATTTGATATAAAAGAAATTACGTCAAATGTAACTTATCAAAATTTAAGTTTCAGGTTCAGTGTTTTCTAATGTGTCTTTCCACGATCAATCTCTTGCCCTTTAATTTATCAGAAACTTTATTATTTTTACCAATAATTTGAGATGGTTTTTAATCGAGTTTTACCCTATGGACTCTATCTACGACTTATTCTATTGCACTACAGGGAAATCATTCTTCATTTGTTTTCCGTAAATCTATATATCAATAACAAACACCTACATTATATTTTCAATTACCGTTGCTAAACATAACGACATCGGCCTGAGACCATACGTTTGCAATAACCACCGTGTTTAGTTAAATGAATCAATAAATAATATTCGATTTTAATTAAAATTCGTGAAGGCATTCAATAACACGTCTCAAAACTTGGCTATCAGCTAACACATTGTTACCACTAATATTGTGTTACTTAAAGGATGTTTGCAGTAATCCTTATCACACGATAAACCCGTTTGCTGAAATGCTTATAGCTATTTTCTGTTCAATTCGCTTTGTATTGTTCTTTATTAGGTGAATTGATTTTGTAGTGTCTATTATTGTATATGTTTACTATTTGAATTAGTTCGAAGTTATACAATTCCAGGAATTGGTGCAATTCTTTAATTAAGAATGATTATTTATAATTAACATATCCGTTGAAAGACAAGTTGAATGACCAGACAATAAAATATGTAATATTCCATTTCATCGAGTAATTGAAATAGAAGATAGCACATCAATGTCAAACACAATTTCCAAACACGAATTCGTAATGGTACAAAAAGGACAGTAATCTGATTGCTGTCTGCGATACAACGTTCAGCGTAATTGAAAATCAGATCCATTACACACATTTGCAGGGTCTGCTAGTGCCCAGATCATCATGGCTTTGGTAAGGCGAGTTGATATTTGTCTGACCAATGTTGAACTTATAGACTTATTTTATCACTCAAAGTCTTTTATGAGAACTAGCATAGCTTTGTTCCATGCCATTCTGAATGCCAATAACGGTTTTGCTTTTTGTCATTCCGGTCAGGAATATCAACATCGTACACCAGATATGGTGAAATAATATATGTTTTTTTTGTGGTAGTTAATATGTCTACAATGCAACACAAAAGCCCTGCTTTTCTAACAGGTTCTTGTATTGTATATTGTTATGTATATGTATTAGCATACTCTAAGTATGTCTTGCCAATAGTCACTGTTTTGGTCAAATAGACTCAATTCAAAAATGAACAAAAGAAACGTGCTTTTCTTAATTTGTATTGCTTTTTAGGTTAGCATTATAACGATGGTGTATCGGTTTTTTCCATAAGGTGACAATTATTGAAGAAATATAAGAAATTATCGCCATCATGGCCATCATCGTATTGTCATCATTTGCATCACCAACATAATCACAGTTGTCATTTAAGTTACATTTTGATTCACTAAGATGTCTGCCTCAGTTGACTAAGCAGACACCATCACATTATATTCGTACGTTTATAACATTTAAATATCAGAACTTCTTAGTTATCCCCAAACTTTTGAACGGGAACGAAATATATGTATTTCCTCCAAAACGCAAAAATCAGTGTTTCGGTTCTTCGTCGGCGTTAAGATTCTTGCGTGCTGGTTTGTCCTTGGGTAGCTGCAATCATAAGTGTCCATGTTATTACATTTCCATACAAACGTCGCTGATCACTTGGGCATTACAATGTCGCCAGCAAATTGCAAGAGTTATTTCAGAGGAATTGTGTCCCATGGTTCGCTCGCAATTAAAACATTGAGATTTGTAGTTCGTGCTAAAAAAGGTTTCAAGCTGTACTCAATATTATTATCTACTTCGTATTATCCCTTTTATTACATGCATGTTGCGCGCGAATGTGTGAAATATTTTATTGTTCGAACTATTAAATAACTCATTTTTTTGTATTGTGTTCGTCTTGTCTTACATATACTAATACAGTTAGACTATTAGAATATGCGAATATATTTATACATGCTCATAAACTATACTAATATTATTATAAACGAGTTCATGTAGGATGAACTTAATGAACAAATAGTAGGCAAAATAAGTAGATAACATGTGTTTATCCAAGATGTATTGAATAATTTGAACCGCAAGAAAAAAGGATGGATTTCGAATTCCAAATCAATAACAGAGAATGTATTAAACATGTAATTGTTTCGCGATTAGTATGGCAAAGGTATTAACTATCTTTAGTATAAACAGATGTATACCCTTGCCAATCGACAACACATATTTGGCATTGATGACTAAGACGTCAAGATATTAAATTTATTAATAACATCAACTTCATCTAAACACAAAATTCAGGAAATTGACGAAGCGATAAAAATAAATTTTAAAGAAGGAAACGTCTCAAACGCAATACAAATTAAAAAAAAAAACAAAAAAACAAACTGACAATAAACAATCTCCAGCTGCAAAATTCATAATGTTTAACGATCGGAAACACATTACAGCGTTGGTAATGATATAAAGGAAACACGTTTATTACGCAGAGTTTAATAACATTTTATCGTAAAAATCATTGCTACAAATACATGTTATTAAAATTCGATTACCAAAACACAATATAATCTCATATTGAAGCCATGGACCATTTGTTTAGGAACGTCAACATGTTTACATGGGCACAACAAGAAAATAATCTTGTGTACACAAATATCATAAATGAAACAAACTCTAGCATCTAGTTTATCTTTAAGTGTAGCTGTTTCAAAAGCTGTTTGTTGATGACTCACCTTTGGCTTATAAGGCAATGATCAAATACACGAATAAGCACCTTGAACTACCCTGGGATTTCTGCAAGAAATACATTGGGGTACCACAAATAACACTCTTTACACGAAGTCAGGAGCAATCATGCTACGTTCCGTGTACAGAATAATGATGTACACAAATGTGTCGCGTTCTGAGAAAACTGGGCAAAATGCTTGTGCGTAAATTGTCATCCCAGATTAGCCTGCGCAGTCCGCACAGGCTTATCAGGGACGACAATTTCCGCTTTTATGATTTTTTTTGTTTAAATGATGTCTTTTCTTAGCGAAAATCCAGTTTAGGCGGAAAGTTTTGTCCTGGATTAGCCTGTGCGGACTGCACAGGCTAATCTGGGACGACACTTTACGCACAAGCATTTTGCCCAGTTTTCTCAGAACACGCCATAAATCACTGCATGGGCATAGATAGAACCATTACGGAGAAATGCTTTTTCCATATTAGAAGTGTTTGAATTCACTGGCACATCCAAGAACAACATGCATTTATGTTGCCCGGTTTTCCTACAAAACGCGTTATATGAATATCGGTAGAGTTCCTAAGAAACGTCGTTGATTAATGATGCAGATCAAGGACAACACATATTCTATTTTAAAACTAGTTTACATTAAATTACAAACATTTCTCAATTATTTTAGGCATACCAAAGTACACATATAACGGGCATTTACAAACCCACTGCGCTTTATGTCTGGTTTTAACTACTGAAAATGAACTCCATGCAAAATGTGACCTTCGACAACATTGACATGTGTCAGCATAACTGACACAATGTTTTATAAGTTTGATGAACAACATAAAACACAGTTTCTTAATCGTTAAAATGAAGAACACTTTGATTGATTAGAGTACGATTTATATATGTTCACTAGTGAGACGCAAATGTGTTCATGTCTGTTACACCGAAAACAATCTAATAACAATTTTTTACAGGGCATGTATGTGGTCCAATTAACAAATATCTTTCAAAATCGGCCGAATAACTTGTTTGACAGAGGGGTTTTCAAGACTGCATTATGTGGAGAACTGTTTAAACGCAAATGTCAAGAAGCGATCGTTGTCCTAAGATAACGTATTGATGAATAGAAAATATATCTTTAAGGATTGTCAATCCATTAAAGCAGACGCATGTGTCATAATTATTTGATATTACAAGCCATATTGTTAGGTTCGTCTGCTAATGGAAACTATTACTTTCCCGTTTTAAGAAGAAGTACTCCGTATGCAATCGAGAATCCACTAGCTCTGAACCGGAACCCTAGGCAGCATGTCACCATGGTAGCTAAAAGCGCTGACTACAAGCTGAAAATAGAAAGAAAATACACAAATACTATAATCATTATATCATTAGTATTATTTAAGTATAAACATTGTATTTCAGCATTCAAGGTAAACCAACTTAGGAATATAAAAAATGAAAGACACATATATACTGGTTTTGTCTTTCGAAAGATAACATATATATTAATTTATTGAATCATTACAATTCAACGAATACTGCTCAGTTTTATAGATGATAATGTATGAAAGCCGCAACTGAAATAAAGTCTACAGATATTAATTCAAATTTGCCAGTTTTGAAAAGAATTAAGCAAAACAACCGTTTTGCAATCATCCATAAGACACGCTAATACCATTAAGTTCTTCAGTTGTCTAAATTGCTCAGATATTCTCGGTTGCATTGGCTTTCGTGCACATTTGCGTATTCTAAGTATTATTTTATTAAAAATTGGAATACAGAAGAGACATCCTCATTCAGAAGTTTAAACGACATGCAATGTGTCAGTTAAGATTAATGATGGGTAATTTGAACCTAGAATATTAATCACTGTTCAGAAAGACACATATTCAAAATTGACGACAATCAGAATAGCGGTATTTAAAATACAACCGCCTTTTCTTGCCCAATGCACTGGGATATGTACAGTAGAGTTAGCGATTGTGTTCCGCGATTAATCGGTAAAAAATCGCTAAAAAATAAGCGTTTTAAACCGATTTAAGCGCTTAATAGATTTTCAGCGGTTATTTAGCGTTTTAAACGGATTTAATCGGTTTTCATCCGCTGAATTGCGCAACCACTTTTTAAGCGATTTTACGCGATTAATCGCTACGCATGCGCATTTGTCCAAACCGCTGAAAAAGCGCTGAATGGGCGGAGCCTAACAGAGGTAGGTGTGTCCTAAAATATTTATTTATAGATCCTCGCTTATCTGTGTGTTATCCATTTTCAGTTAAAGTGGGGACAGTGGTCTAGTGGGTTTAAGTGGGGACAGTGGTCTAGTGGTAGGATGCTGGTCTAGCGATCGAGAGGTCNGCCTTTTCTTGCCCAATGCACTGGGATATGTATATGCTCCAAGATTAGTTTCAACACATCTACGTTGAGACCGACACACGCAAACGGAAGCGAATAGTTAAGCAGCGAGACAAATGTATGTGTGTGCGTATCGTGGCGAAACAAATGCGACACAAACATCACACAGGCAGAGTAATTAGAGTAAAAGAAAATATACATCAAGAAAACATGTCATGAAAAGGGAAAGACCGGACATCGAATTGCGATAAATCAGAAGAACAATCAATGAACAAAACATTGTCTCCTCTGCAAATTGACGACATTACTAGGTACTGAGTTTTAAAAATACCATTTACAAAAACATACTGCAAAGGCACATATAAATGCCATTCATAAAGTATATGAAAAAAATAAAATAAAAAAGGCATGGTAATTCAATGTGCAAACAACTAGTGCCAAAAATGCAGTTTTTTATTGCTGCAATGTCTGAGAGTGGCTTTATACGCCAACACAATTCCAAAGCAAAAGATAACAAACAATATTATTATGTATTATGTAGTTATTAAAATAAGAAGCATGCAACTCAATGCTTTACAACAATTGTCTTTAATTATTCAGCTCTTTTCTAGGCTAGTTTAAGAGTTACAAAATAAATCTGATATATTTATTTGTATTATTTCACAAATGGACGTATACTTCAAATATTATTTATACTTCTGCTTTTTGTTCTAGGTTGGTAATAGAGGATTATGGGAATTTACTCAATTTGCATCTATCAAGCTTTGCGGAGAAGTACCATGACAAATCGACAAACCGTCAAAAGGCATGGGGCTCTTTGAATCTAGTCTAATCTAACGTTTAGGTGACCCTAAAAGCGTGATTATAATTGATAATTGAGAATATATATAAATATATAAATTGTAGCCTTGTACTAAGAGTATGATAATCATCATTGTTTGATTGGTATATTGATGATAAAGATGTAAATGCTGCTGAGTATGATGTTTGTGTTGTTCTTTGCATCATATTCGTCATTGGTAACAATTCAGATTAATGAAACGCTAATATTGTTTGTAATGCGACTATAAAAAAAAACATCATAAAATTTACAAATGCATCTATTTCCTAATGAATCGTATGTGTCCTTTTTGTTGTTGTCCATGTTTTTATAAACTTTACTCGACATGCGTGCACAAGTTATTTATAAAAAAGACAACCAACTAAAATTGTGATATGTGAACTCATGTATAAACAACGATAAATAATTTAAACGTGCAAGAAGGCGAGCTTGTTATTGTCAAATTGACTATGGAGTGTGGTTCAGTGATCAATGGTAAATAGATATTTGATTTGGTTTGCTTTCCCATTACCTAGCGACAGTGTCATCTAGTCTGACAATGTCTTTCTTTGCAATTCCCGAATTTGGTCTGTACATAAACACGCGTGTGTTGTTGCTGTTGTTTTATGATAAAAATTAACACATATGTTTGATTATGGAAATTAGTGTTGTTTAGTGTATTAAATACATTTGTTAAATGGTTAATTTAATAATATTTGTTAACATATGCACTCGAAATTGTATACATGCAATATAATATAATATAATATATTGGAAATATTCATACATAATATAACCATACTGTGCAACCAATAACTGGTAGGACCTGATACAAGCAAGCCTACCTTCTTCGATGGTAAACGACGAAATTGTTTGTAAAACACGATATCTTCAAAGCAGTCTTTCAAAATACGTTGGGTTATTTCGTTGCAATTAATAGCGGCAAGTCCGATGTATACATGTCATACTGTGCAATTAACAAACAATTGACACTTTCTCAATATATTTTTAAGTTCCTGGTGTCACGTGAAATTAGCGTGCTTGCTGATTGGTAAATGCACCTTTTAGTGTTGGTTCAGTTCTTATGTTTAGTACCCATTCAATTTTGTTTTGTTTTATCTAGCAACATATATATAATTTATTAAGTTTAATCGTCCCGTTGAAGTTATGTCTTGGCATCCACTGACTTCGATCTGAAATGTGCAAAAATATAGTGCATGTATTACTTTTTAGTTATTAAAAGTACGAAACACATAACTAAGACAGTACGAAAATAAACTTGAATTGTGTTGTTAGTTGGCCAATCAGATTTAAATGTTTAAATGCAACGGTTTTGCCAATACACTTATAAGTTTAATGAACACATACTATATTTGAAAACTTAACGATAGTTATGCTATATGCGCTTTATAAATGAAGACGGACTATTAAAAAAAAGTGACAGCAGATAATAATAGTTGTATTTATGCTTTAAATGCACATCGATTGTTGAACAACGACTAAATGAATGAAATATTGATAAATTTCGAGTGTGATGCCTTTATACCAGATACATTATCATTGAAATAAATACAAGTGTTAAAACGGATATCGAAAAATATATGGGTCTGCTAGTCCAAGCATCATTAAAACTTAGACATAGCATGGTAGACAGCATAATAACACCAACAGAACATACAACGCCAATGTTATTGAGTTCGGTAAAGATTCCTAGCAAGTTTGCTCTTCGTTCTTATATCAGCCAATATCCAGGGACAGTGTTAACAATGCTTAGAACATATACTGTTGTTAATTTATTTGACTTAAGTACATTAAGTGGACATTGATCTTGTATTGAGAATACATCTTAAACTATGAATAAATGCATATGTGTTAAGATCGCCGTGGCGTAGTGGATATGGTGTTCGTTTAGCGATCAGGAGGTCATGGGTTCGAACCCCACTGGGACCGTTCCTTTGATCTCCCCCAAAGACACCAAGTAATGGTCAAAGTCCCAGGAAACGGACTTGAGAGCGTTTATATTAGCCTACGGCTTTCGATGCAATCGAGCTTAAATGAATAGATTTAAACTCAACTATGAATATAATGCATGTTTGCAATGGCGCTTTCTCCTGCGGTGAAACACCGGATCAGCGTGCTTATCCATGTGTCTAAACAAGTTATACAAAGTCCATATTCCAATAGCACTTCGGTCGGACGGCACTGATTATCTACACACTTGATGGACACTTCATTAAGACGGAGATCGCCTTCATGTGGTATTGATTTTCTGTCTCCCTAATGGCGATTACTGGTCAAACAGAACAATGCAACACACTTCATAAAAAGGGATTGTAAAATGGAATTTAAGTAATTGTTTATCTTCGACAAAAATGTGCAAATTTATTGACAGTGTTATCGAGTTGTTTCTTTCATTTATGATGCAAAACGGCACGTACAGAAAACAGAACCGATCAAAAGAATACAACTATAACTGTTGTAACTTTAAAGCAGAAAATGACATTTGTTGAAAATAGAAGCTTTATCTAATAACACGTAGCAAGTTCACGACCGAGATGTCTGTATTTTTGCCAGTACATATGTACTACAAAACTGACAATATGTTTTCCCCAGTATTAATATATTGGTAAAGTATCTTTTATTTAGATAGATTGAACAAGCTCCGCCGCACTTACATGTAATCTACAAAATTACCCTGGCTACCAATCTACGTAAACGAAGTCCTGTGGCGTCCATAGTAATCTTACACAACATACGCACATGATAAAATGTTCAGTAATACATAAGTACACGTATTGCTTTATTTATTGCTTCCATGCAACTTTATCGAGAAAATATATACAAAACATGTACATACATATTCCCTGAATATTATTAACAGCCCAGCATATGTGTTATGCAACCTGATATCTTTTGCATATTTGCTATATTTAGTTGCTCAAAATATGATATACATTTGGGTCTTGATAAAAACCATCCTTTTCAATGGTCATTCAATGTGTACATTTAGTTATTGGAAATATACATAAATACTGTCATTGTAATGTGCAACCAATAACTGTTATGACGTTATATTAGTAAGCCTACCTTCTCCAAAGGTGAAGGACTGAATTATTTGTAATAAACAATACCTAAAAGCAGTGTATTGATCGATGGTGTGTTGTTTCGTTGCAAATGATAGCGATATGTTCCATCTATGCATGACATACTGTGCAATTAGCTCACAATTAACATTTGGAAAGCTTAATATATAATATATATATTTTTAAGTTATGTTATGTTACGTGAATTTTGCGAACTTGCTGATTGGTGAATGAACCTTGTAGTGTTGTTTCAGTAATTGTGATTATTACCAATTCGATTTGTTTTATTATCTAGCAACATACAGTGTAATCGCCCATTGGAACTTTTACTTTCGCATCCACTGACTTTGACCTGCATTATGCACACAAAGAGTGCATGTTTTAGTTTTAAGATTTGTAGGTATGACACATTATGAAATTAGTCAACGGCTATGCAATATACTTATAAGTTAAATTAAAACATTAAATATGTGTCAACACAACGCTTTATATATACTATATGCGATTTGACATGTAAAAAGAGCTATTAAATAAATAGTGAGTGGAGATAATACTAATTGTAAAACATGTAAACTTACTTAAAATATCCATCAATTGTATAAAAACGACGGAATGAATACAATAATGATTAATTGCGTTTGTGATACCATTATACCAGATAAATTATCATTGTTATCAATACAGTTTTGAAATGAGTATTGAAAAATATGCGTATCCGCTATTTAAACCATCATTAGCACTAAGACAGATCAGTAGACAGCGCCATTACACCCAACAGAACATACAAAGCCAATATAATTAAGTTGAGATAAGATTCTTTTCACGTTTGCTCTTTTTATACAGGACACACACCGTGTGTATTTGTCTTTTTGATGGCGTATGCAATCTCGTGACACGTTCCTGTGTATCACTACAATCAAGGGTTTACATGCATCAATAAGTTATACAAAGCTCACGTAATCTGTTACTTTGCTTCACCTCAAACACGTTAAGAAAACGTATAGTTCTTTTTTGAGTTTTCTCTTTTATTTAGTTTCCAGCAAATATCATGGGGCGGCGTTAAAAAACTTAGAAAATATATGTTTCATCGGCTGCATTTATTCTACATTGATCTTGTATTAAGAAATAATCTTACACTATAAACATAATTTATGTGTGCAATGGTTCCTTCTCCTGCGGCGTTACATCGGATCAGCGTGGATGTTTATGTGTCTAAACAAATAATATAAAGCCGCATGTTCCAATAGAACTTTGGTCGGGCGGTTGTGATTATCTACAAACTTAGAATTTGTGAATTGAAAACAAGCCACAAATTAAATATTCTTCATACACAGAAGGGCTTTAATATGGTTAAATATGATCCGCCATAAATACGATATCGTGTTTTTTAAAGACTCGAAAAGTATATTTTTGCTTAAAATAGGACCATAGTCAAAATTGTAAAGTAATGTAGCGCAAACTGGACAGTATTAAGTTTGGTGTCTGCCTACGGTTATATGTCACATTATTTGGAAATGCGATCTTGTCACCAAATACCAGTATATAGATCAGTAATCACTTTTTGAGTCTTGTAATCATTTGCTTTACTTTAAATACTACATCACTCGTCTGAGCAATTTAAGAAATATTAACCTAGTTTGGATTGCACTGTTTCGTGTTATAACAAGATTTCGAAAATATTTTTCCGGTTGATACACCTACAGAGATTGGTTTGTTATAACGTCTGACCTGTCTATAAGTTAGACATCCTCATCACGAAAGACACATATAGGCATTCAAAAAACAAGAAGCGTTATAAGTACATATGAAAAAATTAGCAAACCGAATTATTTCTCATTCGTAAAATTTGAATGCATCGGGAATTAATAATAATGGTATATAATTGAATATTATTTAGTAAATATATATTACGTAATGATAAGGACACTATTAACGGATTAGCTGAATTTCGATCATGTTTAAATATATACGATATCAATAAGCAAAATCAATTCAAATTCACGTAATCAATCAATATGCATACTGATCCTCATGAAGAAAAACATTTAAACATTTCGTGTAATGAACGGCGTAAAAGTTTAGTTTAGTTTCTATGTGGAAAATAAGAAATTAGAATAACTTTGTATTCGCTCAGTTTTAATTTAGAGTAAGCATTAATACAGATTACTATATAGGACCATTGTCCTAAGACAACTGCACAATCAGTAAGTCTTGAATGTGGGATAGTTTTAATTTCTCCGAAAATTATTGCATTGCCATCTACCATGGTCACGGTCAAAATAGTTTCGATCCACGCCTACAAAGTATAAGTGATTTGTAAAGGATACCATCATACTTATTATCATTTTGATTGGATACTTGTGTGGTATCCACAAGACAACACAGTAATACACATACTGTATTAGACATAAAATAAATTACTTCAAACGTAACTTATCAAATTTTAAGTTTCATGTTCACAGTGTTCTCTAATTTGGCTTTCCACGATCAATCTCCCGAACTTTAATTTATCCGTAACTTCATTCTTTTTTCCAATAACACTTTAGCTGGGTTTTAATCTAGTTTTAATCTATGCACTCTATGAACGACTTATTATATTGCACTATAGGGGAACCATTCTTCATTTTTTTGCGTAAATCTATATATTAATAACATTTACCTACATTATGTTTTCAATTACTTTTGCTAAACATAACGGCATTAGCATAAGACCATAAGTTTGCAATAACCACCGTGTTGAGTTATACGAGTCAATAATACAATATTCGGGTTTCATTATAATCAGTGAAAGCATTCAATAACACGTCTTAAATCGTGGCTTTCAGCTGGAATGATAACAATGATTGCGAAATCTGTGACCTCAAAGAACTGGGTTTCCAGTTAGTATTTTTTGCGATCATACAAATATTTTGAAACCAAAACAAAAAGTGCACCATAAAATCATTATAATAATTATGATTGTTCGAAGACATTAACAAATCATGAAGAATAATTCAGTATATGGACAATTTAATAATATACATTAAACGCAGAATAAAGCCCTAAATGTGTTTAGGTAAAATAACTTGTCAATGTAATCAAATGCGTAACATATGCGAATGATTTACTACAGTTTGATATAAAACGTATATTCAACACATAGTTACCACTAATATTGTGTTAGTTAAAGGATGTTTGCAGTAATCCTTATCACACGGTACATACGATTGCTTAAATGCTTATATCTATTTTCAATTTAATTCGATTTCCATTGTTCTTTATAAGGTGAATTGATTGTGTAGTGTCTATACTTGTATATGTTTATTTTTTTTTAATTGGTTCGAAGTAATACACCAATCGGTGCAATGTCTTAATTAATAATGATTATACATGATTAACATATCCGTTGAAAGACAACTTGAAGGACCAGACAATAAAATATTTAATATTCCATTTCATCGAGTAATGGAAATAGAAGGTAGCACATCAATGTCAATCACAATACCCAAACACGAAATTGCTGTCTGCGATACAACGTTCAGCGTAATTGAAAATCTGACCCATTGCATACATTTGCAAGGTCTGATAGTGCCCAGATCATTAAGGCTTCGATAAGGCTAGTTGATATTTGTCTGACCAATGTTGAACTTATAGACTTATTTTATCACTCAAAGTCTTTTGGAAAAAAACTAGCATTACTTTGTGCCATGCCAGGTTGAATGCCAGTAACGGTTTTGCTTTTGGTCTTTCCGGTCAGGAATATCAACATCGTACACCAGATATGGAGAAACAATACATGGTTCTTATTTGTGGTAATATCTTCTACAATGCAACACAAAATCCTTCTTTTCTAAGTGATTTTTGTATTGTATATTGTTAGTTATATGTATTAGCATACTCTATGTATGTCTTGTTATTAATCACTCTTTTGCATCGGTCGCATATACTTAATACAAAAATGAACACAAGAAACGTGAATTTCTTTACTTGTATTTATTACTTTTAATGTAAGCAGTCATAATAACGATTGGTTTATCGGTTTTTCCTATGAGGTTACCAATATTGAAGAAATATAAGAAATTATCGCCATCATCGCCATAATCGTATTTTCAACACTTGCATCACCAACATAATCACAGTTGTCATTCAAGTTACATTTTGATACACTGAGATGTCTGACTCAGTTGACTAAGCAGACGACATCACTTTATATTAATAGGTTTATTACATTCAACCATCAGAACTTCTTTGTAATCCCCATACTTTTTTTCCGGGAACGGAATATATTTATTTCCTCCACAAATGCAAATTCAGTGTTTCGGTTCTTCGCCGGCGTTAAGATTCTTGCGTGCTGGTTTGTCCTTGGGTAGCTGCAATCATAAGTGTCCATGTTATTACATTTTCATACACACGTCGCTGATCACTTGTGCATTACAATGTCGCCAGCAAATTAGTTATTTCAGAGGAATCGCGTCCCATGGTTCGCTCGCAATTTAAATATTGAGATTTGTAGTTCGTGCTAAAAAGGTTTCAAGCTGTACTCAATATTATTATCTACTTCGTATAATCCCTTTTAATACATGCATGTTGCGCGCGATCGTTTGAAATAATATATTGTTCTTAATAACTCAAATTTGTGTATTGTTTTCGTCTTGTCTTACATATACCAATACAGTTAGTATTAGACTATTATTATATGCTAATATACTTATACATACTCATATACTATACTAATATTATTATAAATTAGTTCATTTAGGATGAATTTAATGAACAAATAGTAGGCATTATAGGTAGATAACATGTGTTTATCCAAGATGTATTGAATAATTTGAACCGCAAGAACAAAGGATGGATTTGGAATTACAAATCAATAACAGCAAATGTATTAAACATTTAATTGTTTTTCGATTAGTATGGCACAGGTATTACATATCTTTAGTATAAACAGACGTATACTGTTGCCAATCGTCCACACACATTTTGCATTGATGATCAAAACGTCAAGATATTCAATTTATTAATAACATCAACTCCATATAAATACAAAATTTGGGAAACTGACGAAGCGATAAATATAAATTTCAAAGAAGAAAACGTCTCAAACGCAATAAAAAAATAATAACAAAAGAATACCTGACAACTAAAAAACTCTAGCTGCAAAATGCAGAATGTTTAACGATTAACGAAACACATTAAAGCGTTTGTAATGATATAAAGGAAACAAGTTCATTACGCAGTGTTTAATAACGTTTTATCGTTAAAATCGTTCCTACAAATGCATGTTATTTAAATTCGATTACCAAAACACTATAATCGCATATTGAAGCCATGGACCATTTGTTTTAGGAACGTCCACATGTTTAAGGAATATGGGCACAACAAGAAAATGATCTTATTAACACACATATCATAAATGAAACAAACTCTAGCATCTAGTTTATCATTAAGTATAGCTCTTCCAAAAGCTGTTTGTTGCAAGTATCGATTGAAAATGTGTCAGTTCCACTAAGTTGTCGTTGAACGACAACCTGGAAAACATGCATGACGGACGAACCAACAAGACGCTTATATATAATTATGGCTCAACTTTGGCTAATAAGGCAATGCTCAAATACACAAATAAGCCCCTTGAACTATCCTGGGTAGACCTACCACTGTCCTTGCCGTGGAATAGGCGAACATGTTGAACGATGATTCAAAACCTTTTCTTCAGGTCCGTATCAGAAATCTTGATGCGTTGGGCAGACCTCACGCGGAATATTACTGATATTCTTCAATAAATACATTGAGACATCGCTCATGAAACTCTTTTTACGAAGTCAAGAGCAATCATGCTACACTTCTCGAATTTCGTACATAAATCAATGCACGAAAATAGATCGATTTTACTCTGGATCAGAATGCAATAACATCGGGAGCAAAGTGCGTATATATTAAGCCCGGTTTTCCCACGAAACGCGTTATATGAACATCGGTAGAGTTTCTAAGAAACGTCGTGAATTCATGATGCAGATCGATGGCAAACACTCTTCTACTTTAAAACTAGTTTAAATTAAATTACAGACATGTCTGAATTGTTTTCTCCATACAAAACTACACATATTACGAGCTCGTACCAACCCACTGCGATGTATGCCTGGTTTTAACTACCGAAGATTTATTCAATGCAAACTGTGACCTTCGAAAAGTCATTAAAAGATGCTCATTTTGTTTTCTGAAACGAAAATCATCGATCTGTGTTCCGAATCTATTTGTCAGCAGATTTGATACAATGTTTTATAATTTTGATGAACAATATAAAATACATTTTCTTAATTGTCAACAAATGAAGAACATTTCGATTGCATTATGTACGTTTATACATGTTTACTAGTGAAAGTCTAATATGTTCATGCTTGTGATAACAAAAACAACCCAATAACGATTTTTCGAGGACATTTGTGTGGTCTTCAAAACAAATGTGTTTAACAAATCGGCCACATAACATGTTTAACAAAGTGGTTTTCCTGACGTTATGATGTCGATAACTAGTAAAACGCAAATGTTGAGAAGCGATCGTTCTCCCAAGATTGATGTATAGAACGTATATCTAAAACGCTTTTCAATCCATTATATCAGACGCATGTGTCATAATAAGTTGATATACCAAGCCACATTGTCTGGTTTGTCTGCTGATGGAAACGATAACCTTCACGTTTTAAGAAGAAGTGCTCCGTATGAAATCGAGAATCCAGTAGCTCTGAACCAGAACCGTAAGCAGCATGTCACCACGCTAGCCTCAAAATAGCTGACTACAGGCCGACAATAGATATAAAATACACAAATACTATAATCATTATACAAGTAGAATTTGTGTAGGTATAAACATAATATCTGAGCATTCAATGTACGAGCTTGTTATACTATCAAACTGCAACTGTTATATTACTTTTTAACTTAGACATTGTTTTATAATATAATCCGGGTTTCTTTAAATACATACATTATCATTCACATATTAATAATTTCTCTCTCGTAATTGTCGGCGTTTCCGTATAATAAACCCATTAAGATGTAATTTAATATGTTAAAATTCACAACGCCATGCTATTCATTGTTACAAAATAATTTGATCTATAAGTAATACATATCCTTTATAATTTTCAGAGATTATAAACTGTATTTTGTTCGGACGAAAAGCATGATCCCTTATTTAACTGGATGGAATAACACATGTTATTTTTATGGACGAAGAATAATTACAGCATTAATGCTTGCTGCTCTTCTAACGACATTTCTGCCTTACATTACTTAATCCGACTAAATGTCAATATTTATACAACGAACTTTTAAATATCAGGAGATAACTTGTAACAAAGTGTTACAAAATGTCACGAACACATGTCATTCTAGCTTTATACGAGGAAGCTGAAGATCCGAAATTGGCAAAGTCTGAGAGCATTCATTAACTTTGCGCAACGAATGATTGCATATTTCCATCAGTTATCTCATACTAATACTAATGTGTTTGAAAGCAAATAAATTGTTTCAACGCCACGTACAGTTTATATTAAATGCAAAAGTCTGTATACGTCTTAAATATTGAATCTAACATATTTGCGACTTTATTTCCATTATCGGCTGCAATTAAGGTCATCTTGAGATCAAGCATTTTGCTCCTCAAATGTTGTGAGTATATTTTGATACTTTTTTGTGACTGACAAGCTTCATTTTTACTATGCGTGTTAATGTAAATTATCACTTGTCTTTCACAAGGATATCACAAATATAGTCCATCAATTCGGGTGTTACTGGGATTATGGGAATGTAGTTGTATTGCAAGATAATTTTTATAATAGTAAAGTGTCTGCATTCTCTTTAACCTCTAAGATATATAAATTTCATGAATAGGCAATTTTGCTTATTCCCGAACTCAACTCTTCTGAATTATTGCAACATCTATAATTAGCACTTCTTTTCTTATATGTGCGATATCACTTACTTACTTTAAGGTTCACCACGCATTCTGTCAAGCTTTAATGTGTTTAAGATCATTAACTCACTTTATAAGTCCATAGGTTATGTGAAAACATTTTGTCCACGGAATATCTCTTGAATAATTTAGGCACTAACCCCGTAAAAGCTCTCGAACAAATTTAGACATGAGTATTTATTTTTTCTGAAGAAACGCCTACTATCGTAAGTCTGTCCCGCATTATAAATGATTAAACGCGTGCCCTTGTGAGTCGTTGACACTAATCTGTCGTGGTAATTCATTTTAGCAACCCAGACTAGTGATACATAATACGTTTATTAGAATGGTATTCGCGTAGATTTAAACTTAATTATTTCGTCCATAAACCTGACTATCTTTTGGTGTCATTATGCCAAACATGCCGGAACCACAGTATTTCCCCAATAAAGAACAAAATATCAATGATCTTATAGTCTTTTTTTTCAGTTCAATAAACTACTTTTTCATGTTATATAATATTAACAACTCGAATATTGTGTATTGAAATCTCGTTCCTCATAATCACAATGACTTTGATATCATTATAAATACATAATCAATCACCACCCTTGTGTTGGTGAATCACACATACACTGTTGTTAAAATGCTTTTCAGTTTTTGCAATTGCACTATTCAGCACGACCGGTAATATTAAAAGAGAGAGCATTTCGCATATTTCTGTGAGACTAAGCGGAAATTAAATTTAGGGAAAATAAGGTCGAACGTGTTGCTGACACAGTCGAAGTGTACAGACTGCGGATCTTTTGTATCAGAAGACCAAGACGTGTCGAAATCATCTATTAGATGGGTCGAGAATACAATTACATCAAAGTCTTGATATAATACCGCATAAAATTTCATTAAGATGGGCAAGCAATACCAATAGAACACCAATAGTTGAAAGCCATATTCTGATGAGATTGTATTTTGTCAGTTTTCCTTTGCAACGATGATCATTCATCGTGTTGTCAATGACTACATTGAAACATTGATTAAGACGTACTGGCATGTAATGTTTATTATTGAATTGTATTGCGCATGCGTGAGATGGAAATGGCCGCACTTTTGTGAGCTCTATAATAAATTTGATTATTTTTACGTATTTTAACTGTATAAGTACGAGTTCAAAATAAATTTCTTAGTATGTGTGTTGATTGTGAAATCTACTAACGAAGGATATCTCTCGAATTCTCCAAAAAGGATAATTTAGTGACAAAGTTGTGATTTTCTCGTGTCTCCTTTGTCTCTTTTTGACTTTTTTTGTCCTCGTTATTGGCCAATGTTAATAGTAAACTATACGTGTTCCTGGATTTTGGTGACCGTCATTGATCAATCGATGTGTTTACCTGTGTATACCTGTTCAAAACCACAATAAATTTTATCGGATTACATGTACTGCGTCGTTTTGATATTTTGGACAATGTCAGCCAACAAACATGGTGTAAAACATAAACCCAATAACAAAAAAAGGACCAAGGACGAAGCGTCTCCCGGCTCTATAAGTGATCAACCAGACAAATGCAGCCGCGCTTCCAATCAGTCACCTACGCAACTATCAACCTGAAGTTTCCCGGAAGTGCCATCTACACCGGTGTATCAAGCAGTAGGCCCTTACTTTCCACCGCATCTACAATACGTTGTTCAACACCATCAGCAAGGTATCGTACCGGGTTACGGAGTTGCCTCTCCAATTCCACTAAGCACTTCCGGTTCACCGGCGACCCCACATCCTTCATTCGCCAATGACAGTAATTTTCTGACTATTTTACATAAACTTGAATCCATTGAATGTAAATTAGTGAAGCTTGATCAAATTGAAAGTGAAGTTAGCAAAATTTCCAGAAACGTAACTCTTGTTAAAGCCAGAATTGGCATTATGAAAACGAATTTCTCTAAACTCGAAACCAAATTTAATGATATTGAAACAAGTCGGCAGTTTGATAGTCAGGATTGTCATGATTTAAAAGTAAAACTGTCTGAACTCCAGGGAAAGCTTTCAACCGATCTTGCCCAGATGGACACTCTTGACACAGAAATACTAGACGTGAAATAAAATAACGTGTCACTCTCTAACGATCGTTTAGATCTTAAATCACGCTCAATGCGGGACAATTTATTTTTCTCTAATTTTGAAGAAGAAAGCATCATTTGAAAGGCGAAAAACTGAAAATTGTGTTGATAAACTTTAAAGTTTTCGTGAAAATGAGCTTTCAATACAAAATGCCCACAGTGCAATCAAAATCGACAGAGCGCATCGTATCGGTAAATATGATCGAGGTTCTTGCCGAGCCATTGTAGCAAAATTCAACTTCTTTCAAGACAAAATGAAAATTAAACAGCAAATGTTGGACAATCCTTGTGCCTAAAATAAACGCATCAGTGACCAGTTTCCACGGACGATCCAGGAGCGACGCAAAATTCTAATTCCATATCTCGTAAAGGCTCGATCAGAAGGTAAACGTGTATCTTTGGTGCACGACAAACTCCACATTGATGACGCAACATTTACAGTGGATAAACTTCCCCAGGCCCTGTACCCGAAATGCCGCCACGCCGCTCCGATGCCCAGCATCAAAATGCAAGCAGGCAGACCAATAACAGTGCGCCGCGCCAACCACAAGTCCCGAGCTAGGATCAGCAACGGAAGCCGCTTAAATTTATTGTTTGGAACGTTCAAGGTTTATGCTCAAAATTGTGTGACCCTGACTTTTCATGCGATATAAATGACTTTGACTTTGTTCTTCTGTGTGAAACATGACATTCTTCTAGTGGACATATAACATTGGAAGGGTTTGATCATTTCGAATGTGCTAGACCCAAATTTAACAAAAAAGCTAAACGTAATAGTGGTGGTCTTGTTGTTTACTATTAAAATATTTATTCAGCTAACGTCGAAGTGATAGAACATAATACATGTTTTTTTTTAATGTATAAAACTACTTAAAACAAATTTGGCTGTGTTAGTGGTGTATATTTGTTACACTGCTACATCCCACCAGAAGACTCTTTAGTTTATAAGTATAACAATTCGCCTTTATTTGAATTTGACTTTTTAAATTTCATTTCTTAACGCATATCATATTATAAAACGCTTGGTGATGTTGTTCTCACGGGCGATTTAAACTCGCGCGTGGGCGAAAAGAGTGACTTATCAGAACATACTCATTTGAACTGTTATGTAAACATGCCCGCCGATGATTTTGATTATAATGATCTACCAATTCGCAAATCACATGATGTCATTACAAACCGGTTTGGGAATAGGTTGTTAACTCTATGCAAAGAATGCAGTGTTTGTATTCTTAACGTGCGCCTTGAGCCAGGATTATTCACTTGTTATAATTTACGCAGAAATATTGTAGGAGTGCTGTTGACTATGTTATTTCTAACTATGAATATTATGACTAATTTGTTAACATAAAGATTCATGAACTAAGTGATTTTTCGGATCACTGTGCAATTGAATTTTCATTAAAATTATTTAATAACGATGCATCTTTAAACAATAAATATGATCGTATCAATTGGAACACGGCGAGAAGTAGTCAAGATGCCTTATTTAATTTATTACAAAACGAGTCTCACAATTTTGACCTACTTACAGTCTTTGGTTAACGGTTCTCTGGATTTGGATTCGTTTATTAATGACCTGTCGTCTATAATGTATCGGATATCATTTAATGTCAACGGCAAAGGACGATGTAGTATGAGTAAAGATAAATATGTAATTAATTCGGATAGGCCGCATTGGTTTGACGCTGATTGTAAATAAGCTAAAGATTTATTTTATAGATCGAAACAATTATGTTATAAACAGCCAAATGACACAACGCGTTTAAATTTCTTAGAAGCTAGGCGGTCATACTGTGTTTGTAAGAGAAAAGCTAAATATAATTACAATAACATAGAGCAACATCGTCTTAAAGATATGAGTAGATACGATTCCCGAAAATTTTGGAAATACATTAAGAAATTCAAAGGCGGTAATATCAATCAAGCCAATATAAATGTAAATGGTTTTTTTAAATCACTTTAAAACATGTCTGCAACGACAAACGAAATTTATTTTAGAAATTGCAATTATTCAGATTCAGCTGACGGCATAAATATTGACTCGCTCGATGATGCATTTACGACCGATGGAATTATTCAAACGATATTTTCGATGTCCCGAAATAAAAGCGCTGATTTGGACGGTTACGTTGCGGACTTTTTCATTGAGTGTAAAGAATTTATTGTCCCATTCCTAGTTAAACTATATAATTACTTATTTGATAACTGCGTATATCCCGAGTCCTGGACTAAAGGCTCAATTGTCCCATTGTTCAAAAAGGGTATACATCTAATCCGGCAAATTATAGAGTGATAACTTTAGTACATATTCTGGCAAAAATGTATTCTTTAACGCTGCGCAACCGTCTAAAACATTGGTGCGAGAACGAATCAATTTTGAATGAATGTCAATTTGGTTTTAGAAATAATCGTAGTACGTCTGACTGTTTTTTTAATCTACATAGTACTATTCAGAAGGTTTTAGCAAAAAAACAAACAATAATATTGTGCCTTTGTAGACTATGAAAAGGCATTTGATACTGTCATTCATGATGCCCTATGGATAAAACTTGTAAACTCAGGTATCAGCTGTACAATGTTTAATATGCTGAAATCCATATATGCAAATGTGAAATCTTGTATAAAGTGTCCAAGTTTAATGTCATACTCAGAATTATTTGATGTATCATTATGAGTCAAGCAAGGTGAGCCTTTGCGTATAACAGGTGCATTAGGCAACCAGACAGCAATGACTTATTATATTTGTTCTTATCTGTGTTTGCATTTGGTTTCATCCCGTTACCCAAAATCTGTTTTAACAATGTATAGCATTCAAAGACATGTTTAAGTATACAAGCCAATCACTTACATTGGTGTCCATGTACTTTTCCCAATACACCTGCACAGGTAACATTCAAGTTAACTTGTTTAGATTTTCTATTTACCGGTTACTAAAGTGCATAGCCACTGGTGGATGTGGATTGTTATCAACTTACGTCAGAAACATAATCGATTTTTTTTATTTAAACTGTCTTTTTGAACTTTGATTTTGTAAAGACAACAGTTTTGATAACAAATATAAATGCGACTCGTATAATCATTTGAACTCGTGGAACTGTAGCAAATCTTGATTTCAAAAAAAAAATCTGTCACTCATCTAAGTTTATGTTTCCATATGGCAGCCTAGTTAATTTCATCTGCAGAAGGGCTTCCGCTTCTACTCCCAGGTTACGGATTGAAGTGTTGAAGTGAAGTTACTTGGTTATTCTTACTCATTAGGTTTCTTAACGTGTTTGAGTAAGATGAATATGAACGGTGATTTAACTAAAATCTACGTGTTACGAGAAAGAGAAAACATATGTCCGAACACGAATTACAACAAATGATGAAAGGGACATTGCATTTGTTTGGGAGATATTCGAATAATATGCAAACTAAATCCCAGTCCACGTAAATATTAAGTGTTGGACAAATAGTAAAACAATATTAGATTCAACTAGACATGTCATGACAGAAATAAACATTTATTCAAGTGATCATACTACAATAGCCCTTTGTTTTATTATGCCTGAAATCTAGTTTTTTTTAATTATACACGTACAATTGCCATCCAGCTTTTTCAANTTACAAACCGGTTTGGGAATAGGTTGTTAACTCTATGCAAAGAATGCAGTGTTTGTATTCTTAACGTGCAATGTATAGCATTCAAAGACATGTTTAAATATACAAACAAATCACTTACATTGGTGTCCATGTACTTTTCCCAATACACATGCACAGGTAACATACAAGTTAACTTGTTTAGATTGTCTATTTACCGGTACTAAATTGTATAGCCACTGGTGGACGTGGATTGTTATCAACTTACGTCAGAAACATAGTCGATTTGGTTATTTAAACTGTCTTATTGAACTTTGATTTTGTAAAGACAACAGTTTTGATTACAAATATAAATGCGAGTCGTCTAATCATTTGAACTCGTGGAACTGTAGCAAATCTTGTTTTCAAAAACACATCCGTCACTCATCGGATGTTTCCATATGGCAGCCTAGTTAATTTCATCTGCAGAAGGGCTTCCGCTTCTACTCCAAGTTTACGGATTGAAGTGTTGAAGTGAAGTTACTTGGTTATTCTTACTCATTAGGTTTCTTAACGTGTTTGAGTAAGATGAATATGAACGGTGATTTAACTGAAATCTACGTATTACGAGTAAGAGAGAAAATATGTCCGAAAACGAATTATAACAAATGATGAAAGGATCATTGCATTTGTTTGGGAAATATTCGAATAATATGCAAACTCAATCCCAGTCCACGTAAATATTGAGTGTTGGACAAATAGTAAAACAATATTAGATTTAACTAGACATGTCATGACCAAAATAAACATTTAGTCAAGTGATCATACTACAATAGCCCCTTGTTTTATCATGCCTGAAATCTAGTTTGTTTTATTATTATACACGTACAATTGCCATCCAGCCATTTCAATGTCAAATACTATACACGTACGCAAATTTAACGTGATATGTTTGCAAAGCTATCGTAATTGTTCTAAAACAGATTGTAATATTGCCTGACTTGCAAGGAAAAATATGCGAATAATAACCTCATTTGAAATGTAAAAGGAATTGTGTTCAATGGAAATACTCATAAATATAAAAGCTGCATGTTGACTGTTTTCTTGATTTTTTGTATTTCTATACAATACTACTGATTGATGATAAAAACGAAGCAACTAAAAATATAGTCACGGATACAATCTCTTTAGTTGAGATTAATGGATAAAGTGCATGATAGTGACACGACGCATACTCTAATTCTCATTTCGTGGGTCAGCTTCTATATAATATTTTAAAACTAATGTTTGCTACAATATGATGTTCAGTTTTTGCTGTTATACAGCAAAATGCAATTTTATAAAAACAAACACTTGTTTTTACACAATTATTTATAATCCAGTTGCTATCAAACGATCGGTTTTCATTTGTTGAGTATTACAACAACAAAGATATCAAGGGTCTCGCAACTTGATATTTGAGTTAAGTAGTTAAACCATTGTACACGTTATTGCAAATAATCTCCGTACATGTTATGAATGAAATTTTGTGACACTGTCTGCTTATTAGGTTTAAACATAAATTTTTGATGTGTACATTTTGCGACTAAATTAGACATATCTTTGACAAATTGCTTGTGTAGTTATTATTTTATAACGGCAGTAAAGCAGACATATTGTTTTGCCTTAAAGAGAAATCACCGAATTAGTTCACCAGTATTAGGTAAGTGATACATATATATCTTTGTGTCAGCATACATTATGTTCTACATTTCTTTTGCTAGACATAGCTATATCGGCAAACTTCTATAATTCTTCACTATGTATACTTATGGCGGTCAGGTATCAGTCGTAAAATGAGAGAATCGCATTGTTTATTAAATTCTCTGAATGTTTTCAAGTGATTCAGCTTCTCAAAACACGATGTCCTGCTGGACTAATATCAATATCGGTGAAGGTGGTCTCTGATTTCATATGATTGTCATTAACACGATTTGATGATCTTACACTACAAAATATCAAAGTGTAAAATCGAAATGTATGAAGTCCCGTCAATAGACAATATTAAATCTGAATCAATGACGATGCACCAAACCAGAAATAGCCAGAGTTCATAGAGGACGGGAATCTGGTGGCTTCTATTGAGCAAACGTCATCCTAATTTAACATGATATCCGTTGCACTCCTTGTCAGGTCGTACCAGTAGACAGAAAATTATGGATTCGTAAGGGCGACTTGCTTTTCCCCTCACCAATAATGAACTCAAAGACCTAATGCAAAAAGTGACCGTGGAAGGAAAGTTCAAAGCTCAGCGACAATATACTAAAACAGCATTGCAAATTGTGCTGTAGGTCATTGCACTAAAGGTTTGCCTTCCCATTTTAGGAATAAAACTTTGGTGACGAGTATACTAGATATAGCTCACGCACATGTGGTGACATGTATACTGAATAGGGCTTATGACGTCACGCACATGTGGTGATATGTATACTGGATATTGCTCATGACGTCACGCAAATGTGGTGACATGTATACTGGATATTGCTCATGATGTTAGACAAATGTGGTGACCTGTATACTGGATATTGTTCACGAAATATCTTATGTGTATTCGGACTGCCAAGATTTAGTGGTAAACAATGATAGATAAATTAGGTGTGGTAGAACCCATTTTTTTGCATTATTTTTTAACAATCACGTGTCTATCAAACGTAATACGATAATAATTGCTGCTAATCATTGTCATGTACCAGGTTAAAACAAAACACACTATCTATTTTCAGTGTTGTTCTTATCCCAAAATGTACTGCTCAAGTGTCGCCAAATAAACGTATGTCTGGTAATTGAAACACGAGTAAAACTTGCTATTCGGAACGAACCTTAGTATATACATTTAAGAGTTGGTTATTGCAACTACTTGACCATCTACGAGTACATGTGTACTGTTGGAAAGAAACTAATTCCATTAATAACTTAGTAGAGCGTGTAGTTACTTGCGTTTCAGCTCCGTTCGTTGATTGTTTGGAATATAGCAAATATGCAAAATCAAACCTTAGGTACGTACATATTAATTGTTTCACAAAGACATGTTTTAAACCGTACAAAGTTCGACACGACATCTCATGACCGAGATAACCCTATAGATTACCTTCTACCAATATATACAATTAAGGTTACATTAAACAATGTGACTGAACCAGCACGACACTTGCACGTAGCAATAACATGGCGCCAACTTTTCAATGGACAATACCATATATTACTTCGTAACTCTAATATAACATCAAAATATAACATACTTAAAATAATAATGACAATTTAAATATATAAAAACGCATCATTTCCGTCATGATCATTAATATATTGTCATTGGAATCATTATCACTTTTAGCATCATTGTAGTACCCTTATGACTGTTCCAGAAAAATGCATCTATACACGTGATTTAAGGCTCTATGCTTGGTCGATAAAAACACAATCAATACATGACGAGCCTTCTTGCAACTTCCTTACCATATACAATAAACATGTACACGCGTTAAAGAAAATCCAGCTTTCTCAAACCATTGAGACAAAAGTTATAAAACGCCAAGCGCAGTTTGGCATATATTTGAAAACAATCAATGAGCTTAATTTATCCCTAGGCTCATAAATATTGCTTGATTACAAATACATTCGTACAACAATTACAATGTCAACACTACATCTCAATACCGAACATATTATTTCAGGACTTTATACAAAAAATGTGGCAAATAATCTATAGCTGTGTACATATGTTCCTTTTGAAGTAACTCAAATCATATGCGCCACAACATTTACAGCGTTGCTGCATATAATAGTAACTTGGGTACAAACATGCGTTTAGCACTACCACATCTGACACCGTAAATCCAACAGCGGTACTAGCACAAAATAACACTAAGTATAAATAATGTATCAAAAGATAATATATAATTATAATAGTATGGTTATGATAATTAAAAGTCATTCACATTTCGTCTTTATTTTAAGTTATAAGAACAAGCGTGTAAGGAACGGCTTTGAGGTTAATAGTTTTATGTTAACGTTTGTTTCAATATGTGTTAAGGTTGAAGTACGTTTTTTACCTCCAAAAAAACGTAAAATTGTCGTTCATCAATGTCACGCTTCCAATTTTCGGATCCACGCACGTACATTACGAATGATTTACTTTGAAAGCTACCGTAATTGTTCCAAAATAATATTGCAGTCTTGCGTGACAGCCACACGCGCGAAAACATATAGCATAAAACATCTCATATGAAATGTAAATGAATAATAATGAACGGAGATATTTATCACTATTACAGTTGAATCAGTGTATTGTAGGTGAGATATATATTGTCTACATTAGCATTCCAGCTCATTTTTTATTTAAACTATTAAACTCTGATAAACGACGCTATATAATCTACAAAGTCAACTTTAAAACATGTTATACAAGTGCATTTTTAAACAAAATAGACCAGATCAAATTTTGACATTAACAGTTAACCCATTTATGCCTAGCGTCTAGAAAAAAAGGCATTGAAAAACAGCGTAGACACAGATGAGACGCCGCATGATGCGTCATAAATTGATTCAATTTAGAAGGATGGGAGAGTCCACTAGGCATAAATGGGCTAAAATCATCAATCGTTTTACGTAATACCCATGCACAAAATAAATGGAGTAAGTTACTGATTAAGATGTATATTCATATATGCCACCACGTATTTGTTTTTCATTTCCTAATGATTTTTCAGATCAAGTTTGACATAAACAGTCAACACACATGTTTTTGACATCATGTGTTTATCATAAAATGTTCATCATCATCATCATCATCATCATCATCATCATCATCATCATCATCATCATCATCATCATCATCATCATCATCATCATCATCATCATCATCATCATCATCATCATCATCATCATCGTCATCATCATCATCATCATCATCATAATCATCATCATCATCATCATCATAATCATCATCATCATCATCATCATCATCATCATCATCATCACCATCATCATTATTATCAGCATCAGCATCAACATCAGCATCAGCATCACCATCATCATCATCAGCAGCATCAGCATCAGCATCAGCATCAGCTTCAGCATCAGCTTCAGCATTAGCTTCAGCATCATCTTCAGCATCAGCTTCAGCATCAGCATCAATATCAGCATCAATATCAGCATCAATATCAGCATTAATATCAGCATCAATATCAGCATCAATATCAGCATCAATATCAGCATCAATATCAGCATAAATATCAGCATCAATATCAGCATCAATATCAGCATCAATAGCAGCATCAATATCATCATCAATATCAGCACCATAATCGTTATCATCAGCATAATAATAACATAGTCTTAGTCTTCCCCATAGCCAATAGTTTATTGTCTATACATCAACTGAATCTATTTATGTCCTTCACAATCGCAATAAGAGTGTTAAGTGTTGTCGGTCGGTTTTGTCTATTTCGATAACTTTCCTGCGTGCTGGTTTGTCACTTGGACGATGCAATCATAAACCTCCATGTTATTACATTTGCATATAGACGCCACCGATCATTTGGATATATTTCATTGTCGCCAGCTAGTTAAAAGCGTGATGCCTATATAATCTCGTTCTATGAGAAAATTTAACAATTTAAATCTTAGTGTAGTGAGTGCAAGTGTATTAAGTTGATGACCATATCCGAAGCCGTTTTATTATGTCGTCACGTTGCGTGATCCTGGCTATATGTTGTTCATTAATTGAACTTATAAATACCTTAACATCGGCAATGATATAATAAAATAATATTGTCAATTGAATCCGACATGATAAATGTAAATAGTACTCAATCCGATTTAAAAGTTCATTTGGAATTAAGTGTGAGCTTTGCTAACATTCGATAACTTAAAACCTTGATACACATACACGATATGCTGCAATTTATCACACAAGTTGAATGACCCAGTGTTTTAATAGGTTGTATGTTTTACATTAGTTCTTTAAATAGTTATCATTTCTATGAAGAGGCAGCGACATGCCATCTATCTATGTCATGGTCTCAATTTTCAGTTCCATGCACGCAAATTACATATGATTTGTTTCGAAATCAACCGTAATTATTAAAATGGTATACGTTATGGCCACATTTACGCACAATAATTCACACAGACTTCATTATTGGAGGTAAGGTATCCGACAAGATGGTCACGTAACGTATTTACTCAGCCGCCCAGTTTGTCCCTTATATCAGTGAAGATTCAAATGCAAAAAACTCTTTAGTCAGAGGGGGCAAACATAGCTGGTTTTTTTGGTAGAATATTGCGGTCGATGTTGCATCTTACCCAAAGGTGCAGATGGACACATTGTAATGGTTCCATCTAGTTCATACTTGATGCCGCGACAGTTCGTCTGTTTTTGTTGTGCATTTTTTATAGTCGGCTTGAAAACAATCCATACATTTTATTCGTGGAATTTTTGCAAATTTTGATACGTCCAGAAGTTGACAGCAATCAACAAGTAAATGTTAATTTGTGTAACAAAGGTCGACAGTCAAACAAATAAATTTAATTATTTTTACGCTTTTGTACTCAGAGTTAATTGTTCTATTTTACCTCATGTCTCTATGGACCATTTTTTTCATATGTTAGTTTTACAATGAGGCCATGACGTTCATGAGAAGCTCAATACACGATGGAAATATCAGCAGATGCTTCATTTAGTGAAAAGAAAAAGCCAAACGTTTAAGTACAAGAATTCAGCACCAAGAAAGACAAAAATGGTTGTGTTTCAGAATAACACTATACCCATAGAGCTATTTAAGGAATTCCGAATAAATTGTAGTTTCGGGTTTATTTAAAAGACGTTGTTCTGAACACAAATACTTAACCATGTTTATGAAGTGAATTTTGACAAGCGAATCATCAGAAAATATAAAGTTTTACTTTGTTTTATCTGTGAGCTGACACAGTTTTGTGTTAATTATGATATATGTTGAACAGTTGTATATGACCGTCGATTGCAGGAACTATATGTGTGTGTAATTATCCATCGCGATAAAAATGATAAATATTAGGTAAATATTAATATTAATGGTATCAATATAAAGAAGTGAAACTCCTGAAGCTCCAGCAGTATTGCATTTCCATCACACACACCTTCGTGTCCTTTTTATGGCTTCAAATTAAATTACAATGTATTCATTGTAATGTATGCCTTATTTCTACAGTCAACAATGGTAATCAGTATACTTTTAGGGGCTGCGGGCCCTCGTTTGCTATGTGAAGCTGCTCTTCGCAAATTTGAGCATTTTTTTCGAGGCTGCTGTGTAGCATATTTACTTGAACAATATGAAGCAGTGATTGCATGCACTTGTATGGAAAAATAACTTAGATCGGCTCTTAAGAAACATTGTAACACATTGCCTGAGATAGATTTGTCTCCCTTTGTAAAAATTGAAAAGACAGTAAAAATTAGCGTTGTTTTGAAAGGTAAATGCTACGTATATGGGTTTTTTGCACAGCTATTCCCTATTTGAATTGTGGATACAAATTAATATAATATTAAGGGTCAATTTAATATATAAATAAATATGTGTAAGAAAGTAAGAAACCTGCACGGAATGTTAATAACAAGATTGCATGGTATAAATATATACATCGTCTATCCAACCGGAAACAACAAATAACGTCTCTAGAAATCACATCGTAAAAGAAATCAAACATATTGACGAGCATTATGAGAATAATTTTGTTAAGAAATCTCTGCATGGATTAAATAGCAAATTTGTATTGGATAAGAATATTCTGACTGCACAAGAAGATCCGGGGACACCGTTTACTAGTATATGAATAAAGCCCGGTTAACGTACGCGTCAAATGAATAGCTTTGAAGTTTCTAACAAACGTCGTGAATTTAAATTACATCCATGTTTATATTGTTTTGTACATTTATGCTTTTAAATTTAAAGAGTGTTTACAGAACCACAAGAGTTTGATCCTGGCTAATAAAATAATTGTTATGCAAACTGTTGGAGTCTGTCACGTTATTTTGGCGCGAAATGTCGACATTTTTACACTGTGAAGAAAAACAAACAAATATTAACAAACCAAACCATTTTCAGTGAAATTATATATATGGATTTAATGTGAAACTATGTAATATAACAAAATGTGAAGGTTCAACATGAAAAAAAATCGCGTGATAAGAAAAGAAAAGACAGAAATAGTAGTGGAAATAAATCAAACAGCAGAAAAGTACATAAACAAAGAGGCCCGTCTGGGGATACCGATTGTGTAAATTAGTCAATAAGTGATGTATTAAATTCAACGAGCACAGTGCTTTACGGTGAGGATGTTAGTGTATTCGCTAGTGTATCTGACAGTCCAGTAATGGCTGAAAATAGTGTAGAGCCGACAATCCGGGACCTTATGACCCTTTTACAGAAAGTCAGTGGTCGGTTAGAGGCTATGGAAAAAAAGTTGGGTGTGATTGAGAATATTGAAAAGAGAATGGGTGCTATGGAAAAGGATATGAACAAGCTTTAGGTGGCAATTGAGGATAAAGTGAAAAAAGTGGACGAGCGCGTGACGCGCATCGAGGACAAGGTAGATGGTGCTGACATCCATGCGGCGCAGCTTTCGGAGAGGGTTCAGGAATTGGAGAAGGAAAGAAATACCCTGCGTACCAACGTGTCATACCTACAGTCGCAGTCCATGCGAAATAACCTCATTTTCGCCGGGGTAACCGAGGACAACTCGACCGGAAACGAGGCGCCGGAAGTGACCGAAGTAAAACTCCGCCAGCACCTAAAAGACGCCTCAAGATCGCCCGTGACGTTGTTGACTCAATTAAATTTGAGAGGGTGCATCGCTCACCCGGGGCACCGTTATCAGGCAAAGTAATGAATATCGTTGCCAAATTTACTTTTTTTCAAAGATAGGGAAATGGTGCGTAAACTATGGAAGGAATTGGACGGGAGTGTGTATAGAGTTTTTGAACAATTCCCGCAAGACGTCATCGAAAAGAGACGTAAGTTAGTCCCCCAGATGAAAGAGGCGAGACGGCAGGGAAAACGGGCTTATCTGGCATACGACACCCTCTACGTCGACGGAACCGCGGTCAGAGCGTAGGGGCACGATGGCGGTGTAGTTTCCATATTATCGTGGAACGTGCATGGTTTGACTGATATTAAAAAGACTAGTTCCGAATTTATTAATATTTTGAGTGCATTCGATATTTGTTTTTTGTTTGAATCAAGGACAAATGTATCTAGTGATATTACTGTTAAGGGCTATCAATCTTTTATTTTTTTTAAGAAAATTTAAACATAGGAACGCCCGAAGATGTAGCGGTGGTATTGTTATTTATGTAAAGGATCATTTAAAAAAATGGAATTGAAATTTTAAGTAATCATTATGACACTATTATTTGGTTGAAATTGAATCATGAATTTTTTTAACACGGCCAGTGATATTTACATATATGGAAGCTATATATGGGGCGAGGACTAACCAGTCTATAATACAATTAATGTGGATCTTTTTGATATGATAGAAAGTGATATTACATATTTTTCTGAATTAGGATGTATTTTGATCACTGGGGATTTGAATAGTCGAAACAGGAACAAACATGATTTTATTTAACATGACACAAATAATTCAGAACATGATGATGTAGATTATTCACCAGACCAAGCCTTTGTTAGGGCCTCAATAGATAAAACACACAATGGCCATGGTTTTAAATTACTTGATCTGTGTAAGTCCACTACACTACGTATTATTAATAGTAGAATAGGTGATAGTTGTAAAAACACATTTTTGCTCGAATAACGGTTCTTCTTTAATTGATTATCTATTGTCAAAAGACAGCAATTTTCCATTGTTATCAAACTTTACTGTATGTGATTTTAACGAATGGAGCAATCACACACCGTTGCAGTTTTCATTGTATTGCAATAATTATTCACCTAGTTACGATACTTTCACTGATGTAAAATATCAATGGGACAATTGTCAATTAACGAAGCTGTGGAAAAATTTACTAACATAATCCGTAACGTTGCAGACCCATTGTTTTCAAAATCTCGTTTTTACAGCAATAAACCCACGTTTTATTTTGACAGTTGTATAAAACACGCTGATTGGTTCGATAAAGAGTGCGTAACTGCACGACATCAATACCATGACGCTTTGAGATGTTCTAACTTGATAAGGTCTGATTCAAATAGATTACCTTTGTGTGAAAAGAAACGACATTATAAACACTTAATTAACAAAAAGAAAAATAATGCATATAAACAAAAAATGTTAGAAATCGAAAGTTTAAAAAGTAAAAAGCCTAAGGAATTTTGGAGATATTTTAAGCCTAAAAACAAAATAAATAGCAATAACATTTCTGTAAATGCATTACAGGATTATTTTGTAAATTTTAGTAATTCTATTTCTAATAATGCTAATGTAGAATCTGCCAAGTTTTGTTCAAACAATGATTTTAACGATGAAAATTGTACTTTTTCAGAACTAGATCGACCGATAATTGTTGATGAAGTTAAGAATGCAATTAAATGCTTGAAACGTAATAAAGCGGCTGGTAAAGATTTTATTTTAAATGAATATTTTGTTGAAAGAATGGATATTTTATCCAACCATTTGTGTGATATGTTTAATAGCATTTTAGTTTCTGGCTTTTTTCCCGATCAGTGGACGGAAGGCATTATCATCCCTTTGCATAAAAAAGGTTCTGTCGACGATGTCAGTTATTATAGAGGGATAACACTTGTTAGTTGTTTTGCTAAGTTGTTTACAACCATTTTAAACAAACGAATTGAATTGTTCTGTGACGACAATGCTAAAATTTCAGATGCACAATTCGGATTTAGAAAAGGATGTTCAACTGTTGATGCTATTTATATATTGATGTCTGTTGTGCAACATGTTTTATATGAAAACAAACGTTTGTATGTTGTTTACGTCGATTTACTTAAATGTTTTGATAGTATATATCGTAATGCATTATGGTTAAAAATGTACAAATCTGGTATAAAAGGTAAATTATTAAGAATAATTAA